>CM021102.1:65584513-65843249 GCA_007115665.2 Sequoiadendron giganteum
ACAATAGTATCAAAATATGTACAGATTTTAGGGACCTAAATAAAGCATGCCCAAAGGATGATTTTCCACTACCAAATATCGACATCATTGTGGACTTAACGGCTGGGCATGCCATGTTGTCAATCATGGATGGTTTCTCAGGATACAATCAAATAAAAATAGCTCTCGAAGATCAGGAAAAGACAACTTTCACATGCCCATGGGGAACCTTCTACTGGAACGTCATGCCATTTGGTCTAAAGAATGCAGGAGCCACTTATCAAAGGGCAATGACGACAATCCTCCATGATATGATGCACACATTCATGGAAGATAACGTGGATGACATATTGGAAAAATCTACTACTAGGGAAGGACATCTACATATCCTAGACAAAATCTTCACAGGGATGGAAAAATTCAATGTCAGGTTAAAATCCAAGAAGTGTGTCTTCGGGGTCACATCAGCAAAGCTGGTAGGGTACATTGTCTCAAAAAAAGGCATAGAAGTGGATCCAAAAAAATTCAAAGAAATTATGGAGTTGCCACCTCCTAGGAATATAAGTCAACTCAGATCACTACAAGGAAGATTCCAATCAATCAGAAGATTCATCTCCCAGCTAGTGGATAAAAGTCATCCTTTCAATCATTTATTCCATAAAAACATTGCTTTCAAGTGGGATGAAGG
The DNA here is from genome assembly GCA_007115665.2 of Sequoiadendron giganteum. Classification (NCBI taxonomy): domain Eukaryota; kingdom Viridiplantae; phylum Streptophyta; class Pinopsida; order Cupressales; family Cupressaceae; genus Sequoiadendron; species Sequoiadendron giganteum. Next base: position 65,585,181 of record CM021102.1, read on the forward strand.
GTGTGAAACAAAATTAAATCAAATCAAGCAGTATCTAATGTCACCACCCATTCTCATGCCACCAACAGAAGGAAGGCCACTCATATTGTACATTGCTACAACAAATATCTGATTGGGGGCACTTTTAGCGCAAGAGGATAATGAAGGAAAAGAACATGCTATCTACTATATCGGACAGACATTGAATGGATATGTAATCAATTACACTTTCATAGAGAAATCTTGCTTGATGGTGGTATTCGCTACTCAACAGCTGAGACACTACATGTTAACTCATACAATCCAGTTAATAGAAAAGATCGATCCTTTAAAGTATCTACTCAGTAAAGCTGCCCTAATAGGTAAATTGGCAAAGTGGGTCATGCTATTAAGTGAATTTGACATTCAGTATATAGAGCGAAAGGCAATCAAAGGAAAGGAAATCGCTGAAAAATTAGTAGAGGCTCCTTTACCAGATGATCGACCAATGACCATGGAGTTTCCAGATGTAGATATCCTGACAATAATGACCCAACAATGGGTATTATATTTTGATGGATCATATACACAATGAGGATTAGGAGCAGGAATCTTATTCATCTCTCCACAAGGACACAACATTCCAAAGTCATATAGATTAATGTTTCAGTGTACAAATAATGTGTTAGAATATGAAGCATTAATCATTGGGGTCAAAACAACAATTCAGTGGAAAATAATTGACTTATAGGTATATGGGGATTCTCAACTAGTTATTTATCAAGTAAATGATTAATATCAAACAAAAGATGAAACTTTGATGATCTAAAAGAAAAAAATAGATAATATGAAATAGTCATTTGTCAGTATCAAGTTTGATCAAATTCCAAGAGCTGAGAACAAAGCCGTAGACGCTATGGCTACAATTGCTTCATTACTACAATTGCCTGAGAAGGGTGTTTGTTATGAGTTTATGGTAGAACAAGTATCATGTCCTTCCCATAATAATCTAGAATCCGCTACCATCTGCCATATCGAAACCACTAAAACCTCCATCTATGAAACAATCTATGCTTACCTGAAAAATGATATCCTTCCTCCAGAACTATCCAGGAACCAAAAAGGAAACTTCATTTGCCAATCTGCAGGACACACTTCAATTGCAGACATACTTTATCGTCGAGGTCTTGATGGTACTTTACTCTGATGTCTAGAACACAATGAGTTTGAAATGACCCTACAAGAGGTTCACGAGCATATTTGTGGTAATCATTCGAGTGGGATAACTCTAGCTAAGAAACTTCTCCGTTTGGGATATTATTGGCCATGCATGGAGAAAGAATCCTATCAGTTTGTTAAGAAATGCCAAAAGTGTCAGATTCACAGTAATTTGATTCATGCACCGGCACAAGAACTACATACCTTCACATCAACATGGCCTTTTTCTCAATGGGGCCTAGATCTGGTAGGAAAAATCAATCCATCTTCATCTAATGGACACAAATTCATTATAACAGCTACAAAATATTTCACAAAATGGATTGAAGTAGTACCTCTTACTACCATCACTGGGAAGCAGATTTCCTCTTTCATCTTGAACTACATAATATGTTGGTATGGGATCCCTCAATCCATTATCACCGATAATGGATGACCTTTTAAGAATCAAGATCTCTAGGAGCTGTGTGATAAATTTTATATCCAACATCGCTTTTCAATGTCATACTACCCTCAAGGGAATGGCCAAGCAGAGGCCTCAAATAAAACAATACTCAAAATTCTCAAAAATACAATTAATGATGTTGGACGTGATTGGAATGTTCAACTCAATCCTGCACTATGGGCCTACAAAACAAGTATCAGAACACCAACAAGAGCTATGCCATATGCCTTGGTATATAGATCAGAGGCCATATTTCCCATTGAAGTAGATATTCCATCCCTACGTATATCACTCAAAGGTATCATTTCAGATGAAGACTATAGGGTATCCAGACTGTAGGAACTAGAGTTGCTGGATGAGCATCATCAACAAGCTGTTAATCATCTAACGTCTTATCAACAAAGAATGTCAAGAAGTTACAACCACAGGGTAAAACCAAGGGTCTTTCAATTTGGTGATTTGGTAATAAAAGAAAACCCTAGGAATCAGTAGGACAGGGAGAAGAAAGGGAAATTTGAGCCTAACTAGCTTGGTCCTTTTTTCATCACATAAGTATATGGATTAGGAGCATATCATCTATCAACGTCAGAAGGGGATTTGTTTGATGAACCTATCAACAATATTCATCTCCAAAAATTCTATGCTTGAATCTCCTAGTGCATTGGTCAAATTTCTGAAAATTGTTTCCTTGATGAAAACCTGGAAAACAAGCATCTTGGAAACACAAAAATAAATAAAAATAAATTAATTAATTAAAATTAAAATAAAAATGAGAAAAATACAAAAAACTTGAAGAGTGTAAACAAAGCATATGGTGAAAACCTGGAAACAAGCGTCGTATGTGATTCCAAGATCAACTTTCCCATCTACTTTGATACATATCTGGATCATTAGTCTGGCAGTCAGTACCATTTCATATCATATTAGTCATCTTGCCATCTTTGCATCCCTATCACAATCATTTTCAAATAGTCAAGTATCACTCCCAAGCTTGGGGGCAACATCTAGATATCACTAGGGGAAACAAAAACATTGATCTCACCAAAGGGTGAACAACAGTATAGCAAAAAAACAAAAACAAAGATCACAGCACAACATCAATCATCGTCAAAGAGTTATCAACCATCTGTATCTTGTCAAAAATCTAAAAACATGTCGAAAAGTAAGTCTGAAAAAAGAAAAATCCAAAAAAAAAAACATAGGTTTGTGTCAGTCAAACTACATAGTCTCTGTGTGTGTAATGTAGGCAAGGCTAATCTTTGATCAACCCCTGAGACCCCTAAGATAGGTCACTAGGTTAGGTCTTTGGTCCAAAATCTTGAAAAACCAAAAACATCACAAAATCAAGATGGATGATCTAAAATCTGAATAATGAATGAAAGACTTTAATGTCAACAATGAATAAATTGTACTTTTGATTATCATTTCGTTAGAGTTACTCAATGATGTATTGAACTATAGGAACAAGGAAGAAGAATGATGTTTCTATTTATCTGCTGCTTGTAAGTTAATCATATAAATGTATGAATTGTCGGGGGATGTGCTATGCAAATATATCACCGATGACATTCAGAATTCACACATTGAAATGATTAATCACTACCTATTTACACAATGAATGCACAAGTCATCTTGGTTAAATCATACCTAGATGCTTATGTTTGCTTGCAATATCAAAAATCATGAAAGAGGTACTTAGGTCGTCATTGGTCTAACACATACCATTGATGCTTGTATTCACTTTCAACATCCAATAAAGCTCTATGATGACAAAATGGCACAAGGTACTATTAAAATGACAATTGTTTTGCATATAGTTGCATGTTAAAATTAGATTGCATTCATCATTTTCATTATCTATAGAGTACTTGTTGCATAAAGGATTCCAATCAATGATTATCTAATCCACAAATAAGACTGAGTATACTTGACATAAATCCAAAAATCATCATCAAAAACATATAGGAAGCATCATGGCATCATTTAGTATCATCATTTCATCATTCATACATTTTATCATATATCCAATAAATTATGAATTCAATTGTACCATAAGTACATCCTATTCATTTTTACCATAAAAAAATTCATTACATATCATCTATTCAACATCATATGCATACATCATTAACCATCCATACAATTAATAAATAAAATCACATCAATATTATCATTACATCCATCAATTATTATCACATTTTTATCACATCATCGTTATAGATTCATCAATGTTATCACATCACATCATACATCCATATATCATCTATTCTACACATACATTTATCATAGAATCATTGCATCAAATAAAAAAAATTATCATTACATAATCACATTTGAAATATAATCATTCATATAGAACATCACGTAATAAATGCATCCATCACATAGAAATCATAAACCATAATCATATCATATCAACTGCATCTCATATATATATCAAGTGTCAAGAATACAATGAAGTCTGGTCTAAAAATGCATCATCAACAATAAGCTACATCGTAATATACATCATGGAGGCTCACAATAGCATCTACAATCTACTACTGCCAGAGTGTGCGGGCCCAACAGGACCTGTAAAACCACCAAAAGGACCAGTACTGCCACCACCCCCAGAGGAACCAAGATTTCTATGTGGAAGTTGTGTCACCCCCTCGCTCACTATCTATGTGTGTGTCCACCTAGATCTCGATGGGGCATAGTTGACTCTACGCTTAGTAGGCACTACATCATGATACCTACCTCTATAAAACTCAGCCTCTCGACCAGCCCGCAGAACCTCTCTCATATACTCTACCATCGAAGTACCATTAGCTACTCTCTGGAGAGTCTCCATTGTCTCCTATGCCCTCTCGGCAATTTGTTGAGCACTATCTCTCTCGGTTGTCAAAGTGGCCACCTGCATCTATATGGCGGTCAATTGTCCCTGCACTTGCGATAGAGCCTAAGCATGAGCCTATGCCTAGGCCTGCATCTGAGTCTATGTCTACACAAGCAAATCCCGAGCCTATACCAACTACCCCTGTAATGTCTGCACCTATGCCTGGAGACCTGCTATCTATCTTTGTTGATCCATTGCTGGCACTGTCACTGCTCGCCTCTTGCGAGGCCTGCTGGATGATGGTGCACTGCTAATGGCTGGCCCTACCCCTCTGTCGCCTCCACTACCACCATCACTATCATCACTACTACTCTTCATGCTATTGCCTGCCAAAGTATCACCCTCGCTATCTATGTAGCCCTTTGCCACATCATCCTCTACTAGTAGCGGTGCTAGCTCCTCTGAGATGGTGATGCGAGGGTGAGGAACCAAGGCCAAAAATGAAGCATACTCCTCAATAACCGGTGCCTTTACGATATCCCTCTGCATATCCTAGGGTGATGGTTGCAATGCCCTGTACCCCTCTACTACAAGATCATATGATAAACAGGGTCCCGAATCAGGAATATCCATCCATCATCTGGCATAATGGGCTACCCCCTGTGGCATGCACTACACAATGCCATATTGCCTATACACTCGGTGCAGCAGAAATCTCTCTAGAACAAATGGTGTACGACCAATGAGATACATAGAATCACAAAGGAACCCCAACACTACATCATTCATCCCACTGCTGACATTCAAGGTACGCATGCCAGGTAACTGTCTCGATGTCATCGAACACCCACCTCCAGTGCTCTAACTTGCCCATCCGGGCCTGTGTGAACCGACCTCTATATCTAAAAATGTAAGGTCTACCTAGTGGTCTATCTACTAATGGAAATGGCCGAGAAATAGGAAAATGCTCCCATGCCCATACTTGTAACAGGGTCATCCCTGTTGATAAAATCCACACTCCAAGGTACACAATAGAGTGAAAATCATGATATAAATGTCCCAACATGCAAATCCCCCATGCATATCTGGTACCATGTACCATCATGCTCTCAAGATTCATACCCTAGCCAATGAGGAATCCCTTTGACCTGTGATTAGGGCAAAGGAAACCTCTAATGAAACCAACAAGCACTACTAGTAGTGTCGCGTAAGAATTGACGATCTTCCTCCACCGAACGCTCGGACCCGCAGTGTCCTAATCCTGAAACACTCTACGAAGAGCATCTCTACAGCTGGTCCCATGGGAATCATATACGACGATCTCCCCCATAAATGGAATATGCAAAATATGCCACACATCCTCAGGTGTGACCATCATCTCGCCAGTGGGTAGGTGAAAGGTATTGTGGTCACTATGCCACCTCTCAACCAATATAGTCAACATACCCCAATTAATCCTAATCTAGGGCATATCAAGCAAGCTAGTAAGGCCACATCAGCCTACCACCTGAAGCTCATCTGGAGTTAGATGAGGTATCAAGTCTGTCATCCATGGAAACCTATCTTGCATCTAGAGAGTACCCAAATCCTCCTATCATCATAATGACAAATCTACAATCAGTGAACTATATCAAGAAATCAAAAGTCATTCTAGTATCAAGTCTATTCCAAAAGTTTTGGTATGAATTTTTTATCAAAATTCATGGGCAAACATCAACAAACCTCACTTATCATGAGATTTATTAGATACTGAATCATTTCCTCGCCTATCATGAGGATCATCACAAATAAGATTTCTTCTCGCCTATCATGAGAGGTTGGTCTTATTTAAATCATCAATCCAACACATCAAGAATTTGGATTATCAATCATACCACTCCAAAGAATGGACATGATTAGAATTGACAAAATCAGGATTCACTAAATCAAAATGATCAATTTTGACATGGAAGTGCTAAAACACAAAAGCGCTACTTTATCAGTTAAAAGTGCTAAATCATGGACCCAAAGCGCTAAATCTTGAAAGCACTATATCAACACTCTGAAGTGCTAAAACAGGCATTCAAAGCGCTAAAAGACCTGAAGCGCTACTTTTTCACATCAAAGCGGTACAACAGTCTGTCAAAGTGCCGCTTTTACCAGAAGCACTAGAATAGACCATGAAAGCGCTAAACCACTGAATCGAAGTGCTAAAAGTCTCAAAGTGCTAAAATCCGACATCAAAGCACTATATTTTAACTCCTAAGCGCTATATTAGTGAAAGTGCTACATTACCCTATGGAAGCGCTAGAGTTTTTAATGCAAGCACTAAAAGTTAAAGTGCTAATCTACCTACTGGAAGTGCTACACCAGAGTGTAAGCGCTATAGCGTGGCTTGAAAGCGCTAAAACAAAGAAATTATGACTAAAGCTATAAAATGCATGAAAAAAAAAAATTCATGAATTACGAGGAGGACAAAGGGTACATACCGGAGGTCCATATGCGGTCAGCCATCAGTGACGTCAAATGCACTCGAAACGGTGAGTGTGGTAGGGGATAGGCATCTTGCTCCTGCTGGTAGAAAAGTCTCTATCACAAAGATTTTTTAAACTCAAAAACTGAAAATGAATTGGAAAATGACCTTTTTGCACTATATATAATTTTTGGAAAGGTAATTTTGGTGGGTTTTATTATCTTTTGATTAATTTTATCCAAGAAATTAATTAAAACTCATATGCGGGCTAGATTTCTTCATCATTTGTTGGGAGATAAATCATTTCTTCATCAAATCATCATCAAATCATCAGAAAATCATAAATTTTTGAAAAAAATCTTAAAAACATAAGATCATTTATTTATCTCCTAAGGGGGCATATTATCATCCATCATCTGAAAATCAATGTCTAGGGCATGTCTGGGGCATACAGAATTATTATTTTTATTATTATCATTGATCCTGGCAGTAGCAGCAAAATTTTCTTTGAAGCAACGCATAAACACATCACTTCAAAGAGGGGAAAAATTTATACGAATTAATTAAATACGAATTATTCGATTAATTATCCTAATTTATTCTACTATTGAATAAATAGAAATATTTATTTATATAGTTCACATTTAAATTCATCTTAATTGAATAAACAAAATTAAATACTTTGTTCGATTTAATTATCAAATCCCTATTTCAATCTATCACATCAATTCTAAATTAATTAAATAAAGACAAAACACTTTATTTATTAATTGTCATATTCTTCTATTTAATTTAATAAACAACTATCCTATAGTTCATTTTATTAAATTATTTGTCCCTCTTTTGCTAATTTAAATAAATCAAAAATATTTGAATTAAAGCATAAGGAATATTCTATCTATATTCTCTCAAAAATGAATTAGATATCCTATGCCTAATCCAGGTCTAAAATATGTCAAAATTAATTGATTGAAACTTCACGGGAAGTTGGAGACAAATTTGGAATTTGATCACTCAATCCTCCTCCATCAATCCTTCCTCTTCTCTTGCTTGGTGTTTTCATGGGTAGAGACAATCTCCATTTTTCTCTCAATCTCCTCCATCTGTAACCATTCAATTCTCCAGATTGAATCCAAGCCTCTCAAAGATTTCCTTGTGCATTTCTACAGCCAAGAACTCTATAAATATGGCCTCATTGAACCAAGAAAAGGATCTAGATACTCAAGTTTATGCACTCTTACTCTGTAGGAATTCAAGCACTCAAGCATCAAGCTTCAATATCATGGCTGCAATTATTTGTTTCATGTCAATCATGCTTAGTTTAAATTCATTTATCTTCTAGTATTTTCATATTCAATTCCATATCATTGCATCAGTATCCATCTTGTTCTTTCAATTGTCATTTTAACAATCATAGTGCACTCACAATATGAGAGCCATTTTGATTTAATAAATCTTGAGGATAGAGACAATATGACGCTTTCAATTGATTATTGCTTTGAATTGATTCAATTTGATTAATCTTTGATATAATGTCGTATTAAGAAGTGTTTTATGTTTTACACCTAATCACACGCTTACAACTACTACATAATGATAATCTGCTGCTACAGAATGAAGGACTATTGGAAATGGAAAACTCCCTCTAGGAATGTGAATTATCATGAATGAGCTTGATTCCAAAATGAATGATTATCATCTTGTATTTGTAGGCAAGGACGTGACTCTTCATGTGATAGGTTGGCCCAAGAATACATGACTCTTGATATTAATTAAGTTAGCCTGAATTAATTAATAAACAAATATTAATTATCTTCTAATGATTTCACATCTACTCATGTCGGCCATAAATGAAGTACCTCTTCAATTTAATATAATATTAACAATTTAAATAGTCGTTAGGCTATAATTTGAATTGCCTTCAATAAGACGTGTTAAACTGGAAGTAGCAGCCTGACGCTGCTTAATAACATCAACACAACAAAGAGACAATGGATAGAAAACATAAATATAGATGTATTCAGGAAAAAATAGAGTCAAAGACAAATCATACCAGTCAATAAAAGATCTGATAGTAGTCAGTTTGAATTAAGAAATTCAAATCAAATTTATACCAAAAAATCTAGCAGTTGGAATAGATCAAATCAAATTTATACCATTAACTTACTCATTACTCGATAAGATGTGGATGCTACTTAATAAATATATCTCTTTGAATTTTTCTATCGATCCATTCCATCAAATTAGGCAAAAAAAGTAAATGGTAGAGAAAGTTTGGAAAACTTCAAAAAAATGTAGGTACTGTCATGTGGGTGGAAAGGATTATAGCCATATTTGCACAACAAATATTTTGAGTTGGGAATATTGAGGTTAGTGTTCGAGAACGAGAGAAGAAAGAATGGTTTCTACAAGGAATGATTCAACTAGCTCAAAGTGGGCCTTTTCATCTCCAGATTTGCCTGAGTCTAAGCATTCCAAGTCCAAGGTGCAACTAGAGGAAGAGTGTGTTTGTCCTGATGATAGCATGAATTCAAAGGAACTTTTTCAATAAACAGAAAACATTAATCATTCAGAAAACAATCTTCATCATACTTTCAACATGCTTCATGACCAATGAGAAACATGACTATCTCTTGTATCATTCAGTAAACATGGTGAGATTTTTAGTCAAGCGATATTAAAAATGAAGAAACAAATCCAAAACTTAATTTCATTACATTGAACTTCAATGAATAAGGAGTTTAGTGCATCTTCATCTGGGGGGATTTCTTCTATATTTTGTAGCTTGCTGCTATTGGAGAGATGGATGGAGATGAAATAAATGGAGCCAAATTTGTAAACATAAAGACTACGAGTACCATTCCATTGTCACTACCGAATAGTGATGTTTCACATTAGAAAAGACAATTGTACAGGTCTATCTAAAAATACTTCTGTAGTAAGAAATAAAAAATACTGCCTCAAGAAAGATGTCACTTACACAAATATTTCTACAGTAAGAGTAAAAGTAACACAGTGCCTAAATCTTGAAGTTTATATGAAAAAAACTAGAGACTTTACATCCCTATCTAATGCATCAATCAATATTTAAAGAATAGAAACAAAGACTTTATAGTCCTATCTAATGCATTAATCGATATTTAACAAAGCATAATGAGCACACGTGGCCATCCAACTCCAGCGGATTCTCCTTGAACTAGGTGGCATTTAATGCATTAATTATGCATTTAGTGATTTTGTATCCCCCAGCGGCCAGAAAAGCTTAAGAAAGATGTTATTGTAGAAAATATTTCCATAGTAAGAGTAAACTTAACTAAGCACCCCAAAGCTTGAATTTTATGTGAATAGAAACAAAAACTTTACATTCCCATCTAATGCATTAATCAATATTGAACAAACAAAGCACGATGAGCAAGGTATAATTTTAATACATTAACTATGTATTCATGGATTTTGTACCCCCTAGCCATCAATTTTTATCTATGATTTTTTTATCTATCTATGCCATCCTATTTTCCTAATTTTCTTAAAGAAAAATTATTTAGAGAACTCAAGAAAGATGTCGTCGTAGCAAATATTTCCATAGTAAGAGTAAATGTAATTGAGCACCACAAATATTGAAGTTTATATGAACAAAAAGAAAGACTTTACATTCCATCTAATGCATCAATCAATATTAAATAGAAACAAATACTTTATATTCGTGTCTATTGCATGAATCGATATGAAGAGAAACAAAGACTTTATATTCCTATCTAAATATGAATTGATATCAAATAAGAACAAAGAATTTATATTCCTATATAATGCATGAATCGATATGAACATAAACAAAGACTTGATATTCCTATCTGAATGCGAATTTATATTAAATAAGAACAAAAACTTTATATTCAAGTCTAGTGCATGAATCAACAAAAACAAAGATTTTATATTCCTAAATGCATTAATCGACAGAAATAAAGCTTGTGGGTTCAATCCCCATGATGGGTGCCAAAATGTGAATTCCTAATCTACAATCTACTAACAAGAGACAAAAAACAATCTTTACTCAAGTTAGAAACCCAAACAAATCATTCCCTACAATCAAACAAAGACAAGAAAACATGATAAAAATGTGAAATAAATAAGATAAAATCATGTAAACTCATCTAAAATGATCAAACCTCCATCCCATAAGGGGATTTGTGCTCCTTTGATGTGGAAATAATCCATTTCCTGGTCCATTTGATTAGCTCCAATGATGTAGATGATTCCAAGTGTGATATTGATGTTGAGTGATGATGAAAACAAGCTAAAAATGATATGAGAAGAGTGAGTGTTATGAATGGAACGCCTATAGTAAGAATGATTCAAGTTGTGGATCCATTTCAAGTAGAAGAGGCTTCTACATATAGGAGTGAAGGGTTGAAGAATGAGTGAAATCAGTGAATGTGAGATTAAAAGGAGATCCAATAGAAATGTGACACTTGTCACAAGGCTAATGGATGAAGGTGGAATACATTTTGGGGAATGTGCATAGTTAAGAGGATGTAAGAGGATTGAACGCATATGGTTGAGAGTGTAAGAGAATGTGGTTGAGGATGTAAGAGAGATTAATGCCCTTGTAAGAGACAATATGCCATGCAAGAGGGAGAAAATTCCTTTGTAAGAGGTATTTATGGATGTGTAAGAGGCTTTTGGAGGGAAACTGAATGAAGGGGTGGTTGGGAGGAATATTCCTAAAAATATGCCATTGTGATGATAAATAGGGTAATTAGATAATTAAACGAAATGAATTTCGTGTGCAACCTAGTTAGTTGACCATGGGTTTAGTTTGACCAAGGTTGAGTCAAAAGATAGAGAATGGGTAATAAGGATTAGGAGTTAATTAATTCAGAATTAATCAACTTGAGTGGGTTAAGGGGTTTATGACATCTGATTTAAATAATTTGATTTATTAAATCAAATGAGAGGACTTTAGGGTTTTAATTAAATAAATTGATTTATTTAATTAAACACAATGAACATTAGTGAGTAGGAAGTGAATTAATCAAATAAAATTAATTACTCGATTAATAGTAGAAGTGATGTTAATTAATCAAAATTATATGCATAATGTCAGTCAGGCCTATTTGAGTGTCTACACTCATGGAGAGATATTTTTTGGTATAATTTTTATGATTGGTATTTCTTTTTGGATGTGAGTTTTGTTCAAAAGAGTATGCCTACACTTTTTCTATCTTATTCTAGTGTATCTAGAATTTATGTTCAATAGGAAAAAAGTTTGAAGTGATAGTTGGGTTAGTGTGTTGGCTAATTAACCAGTTGATGTTCCAATACTATGCGAAAACATATTGTAGTGTGTAACCTTTGAAGGTAGCATGGGAAAGTGAAATAGGTCTTGCTTAAGATCCTATAAGGAAGCACATGACATCATTTTCTTTTGGTTGCAACAAATTTTATTTAGGACCTGCCCACTACATGTTTCATGTAAATTTGAATTTAGTTCCACCTTAGTAGACTTGGCTATTTGTGAATGTTGTTAATGTATTCCTAGAAAACAAGAATTAATTTTAATATAACGAGATGTATATAATCATTATAGTTTAGATCTTAGCTTATGTATTAGTGTATGTGTGAGAACAATCATGTGAGCAAGTGTAATTCAATGGGAGTTGCATCTCAATCATTATGTGCCATCATCAAAAGATCATAAGTAGTGTGGGAGAGTGTCTAAAGGGAGATTATATTGAGTGCAAGCTATGTAATTACCATTGAATTTTTTCAAGATTTATATTTGTAATTCGATAGGACTGGTGTCTTACTTGTTGAGTTGGTTCTTAGATCTTTGTATTGGGGATTGGTGTCTCTAGTAGGTTGGTTCCTACAAATACAGTAGGGTATTGGTGTCTTTGGTAGTTTGGTGCCTAATTTATGATTGTAATTTATTAATTATTTTTATGAGATTGGATTTGGATAGTAGATCCAAGAATATCTTCTCACTATGGTTTTTCCCATTCTAGTTTTCCATGTATATCTAGTGTTCACTATGTGAATGTGTGATTCTATGTTCCTTGATTGATATTACCTATTTTGATTCATGTTGAATTAAATATTTTTAAATAGATTTGATATATTTATTCACCCTCCTCTCAGTATATTGTGTTCCCTTTATAATATTCTAAAATGCAAGAATCCTCAACCTCAGGATAGTGACATGAAGATGAAGAATATGAAACCTCTAAATCTAAATACGAGTCATAGAATCCAAAGATTCAATGAATATATTTATAGGAGGAGAAAGATAACTATATGAAGTCTCAATTTCATCACAACTATCAAGACATTTAAAACAATCAAGCTTATTTTTTGTATCAATATATGGTAGGTGTTAAGGAGGGAATTCTCTACCTTCAAGATGATGAGGTATCAAGGATAAAATCTATCTCTCAACTACCTCAATTGACCCTAGTGGCACTATTTTCAACTTATGCCAGTTCCCTTGTGATTCCAATCAATTATATCTGATCAAAGAAACTTCAAATGTGCATCATGTTCAAGTTCCTTTGTTAGTTACCTTTCACCCTTACCAAGTTGTAGTCCAAAACCCTATGCTCTGTTCAAAACCATAGGTCTGAATGAAAACCCTTGCACTTTTCTTATAATCTTAGGTTGATTACTTTTCTCAATTGTGTATCTTTCAAGTGATATATTTTTGGTTTCTATCCCATGACTTGATTGACCCCCCTTCCCTAAAGTTACCAATTTAACCCATAACTCATCTAGACTTTATCCCAAATTTTTCAAATTCTTGAGTTTAAGTCGTTGGGTATGGTCTCTAGCCCCCTCTTTTCCTAAGCACATCATTTTAAAATAACCATTCTACACATGCTTAAATGAATAACTTAATTTATAGGAACCCAACCCACTTAGGATGTATTTCAAACCCTCAGTGTAGTGCATTCCTTCTTCACAACATGTTTCTTTTCTTCTAGTGCATGGAAAAAATGTGACAAGTGATGCCAATAAGGTTTGGACACATGTTGTTATAACATTGTAACAAAATTTCTCTTTGGAGTGCATTCTCATAAAGCATGCACATAGTGAAAATTCACTAGACCATGATGCATGTAGTGAGGACAAGTGTCACAAGGCCATTACAATGTGCTCTCCATTTAGAGTGCAATTTCATAGAGCGGGTGCATTGGAAAATGCACTGAGTAAAGGTTAACTAGACGAGGACATGTGATTGTCCTTAATTTCAGCTCAAAAATTCTTTGTAGCATGTTTATTTTCTTCTAGTGCATAGAAATAATGCACCAGGCAAAGCTTATAAGGTTTGAACATATTTTATAACATTGCAACACACTTTTCCTTCACAACTCATTCTTGGGAAGGAAGCACCTATTAAAAATGAAATAAAAGGAAATGAAGTAAGGCATGATGCATGGCCTCTTCTTATTGCAACTCTCATCTCCTTTGCAATATAGTTTCTAATCTTCAATAAATAGGTATAATGCACTAAGTTTGGATCAATTCAAATTCTGGTACTTGGTAAGTTTGTATTGCAACACACTTTCATAATGCGAATATTCTTCCTTCAGTATGTTGATACCTAGGATGTTAAATAATCAATGCTACATGTATATTTCTTAGTGTTTTGCATGACTTATTCACACCACATTTTTCAGTAAAGGAATTTAATTTTGTTTATGTAGTGAAATATGGGTGCACACAGACCGCTCATCTTGCTACAACTTCCAAATTAATGGATGGAATTTAATTTATCATGCTAATTCTATATTGGCTATAATATTAAAAGGGTATTAGTTATAAGAGTTGAATATTATCTCTATGCCCAAGACATCCTACAAAAATAATGAAAACCTTCTACAAGAGGGTATGCAAGAATATGAGATTGCTTGATATTAAGACCTAGCAAAATGATGATGAGTTATGAAGTATGTTACATATGAGTACAATGGACTTCTCTATATAGGAAAGGTGAGGAATATGATTTAACATGAGTGTGACATGTGTCTTAATCCTATGACATGTGACAACTAACAACCTAACTACCTAGGAATCAAGCATTACAAGCTAATAAGATAAGTTATAGAAAATCCAACTAAGACTTCTAGAAGGAATATTATATCCTAAGTAAACTTAATCATGTGAATAAGTACCCTAAGTACCTAATAAGATAAATTACTAGGTACAAGACATAAATTCACACCAATACCCCCCTGAAGTGTAAGTTAAGTAGAAGATTATTATGAAAATGATGCAAAAAATGCAAAGATGGGTCACGAGTACAAGTCCATTTTAGGTACCCATGTACAAATGAAAATGCAATCTCTCACAAACAAAGAAAAGGAGAAAACCTAGTGGGAAAAAAATCCCCCAAAAGAGAGAAAAGAAACAATCAAGTGATGAAGGATGCAGGACTCCATGATACCCCCCAAGTACACCATACACCAAATAGATATATTAGAATCAAAAGATTGCCATAATACAAAAATATAGATACTATGTAGCCCCCCCACAATTTTTAATCACCTACAAAAATGGTAAGTGCTTGAAGACAAAACATGATCCAATTTCGACAAACAACTTGTTGACCTTTTGGAAGAAACAAAACCAGTTAAAAACGTAAAAAAATCTCCCATTCCAAATAGGAATTGAAAGAAGTGAACTTGAAGATGTATGATGATGATGTATCTAAAAACTTCTCATGTGTTTCCTTGTCCATAAAAGATTAATATTCCACAATTAAATCAGGTACATGCCCAATCAAAGAAGAAGGTGACAAACTAGGACTATGTGGAAATAGGTGTTGAACAAGATCCAAATACAAATATGGTTTGACAATATTTGTGTAATGAATATTATCAAATAGGAGAAATAACCCCACAAATGTGTCCTCAAAATCTGAAATGTGAGACTCCACAAAGGATGTAATGTTTGATAAATAGGAATCCCAATTAGGAAGACAATGAGATACATATTGCAATGAATCATTGGAATTTCTCAATGAATCACCAACATAAAATGAATGGTTTTTTCTAAAAAATAATGATGGGAGCCTTAATCAATGAATTTACACAAGGAATCAATGAAGGTGAAGGCAAAAAAACTATCTTTGACAAAGAATAAGGAGCATCTAAAGAACCCTCTTCATCCTCATCCGAAGATTCAAATTACTCCAAACATTAAAACTCTTGCATAGTATCATAGTCATAGGATATCCAATCAAAATAATGAAGAGGCACAAGACAATCTAAAACAAGATCATCTAGGAATGGTTGAGTATCAGGATCTCCATATATCTTCCAAATTTTATTCCAAATAGTATGAGGACACTCAAAATGATCAATAGAATTGAAATTATCATCATCAATATGCATAGAAATAACTCCTAAGACATGATCCCTTTTACAATTCCAAGAAAATTTCTTACTAGTTATACCTAGAGGGGAAACATGATCATACAAATGTGGCAAAAAATGAAGCCATTGAAGATTTTCTATGATACCATCTCTCTATTTTTATAGTTTCCTCTTTTCAACATAATCAAAGAAGGATGAAATGAAAACTCCATAATGAACTATGATGAATCTCCAAAATTACAAAGAAATTAACCTTCAACAACAACTAGAAATCCCCAAACATGACGGGTACTGCAATTGAATCTTTCCCAAATTAATAGAACCTATCCAAGAGCCAGGATCTCCAAGTAATCAGTCACAATGCCAAATATGCAAAATACTGAATAAATAATACCTAGTGTTGAATCTAGAAAATGTGCATGTGCACAATGATAGAGATCCTTAATACTCTTTCAATGCCACAAAAATCACAAAAAATGGAGATCCAAATTTTTTTTTATGATCTTGGAGCTCCAAATGAAATATCTGACTTCAACTGCTAGTAAATTGTATCTTTAACAAAATTTGAGAAAATGAACTATACCAATGTGAAGTACACAAAACTAGCTTTTTGTCAATATCTTGTTTACAAAATTTTGATAGCTAGGCAACAAGTTATGGAAAAATGAAAAAAGGCTTGTTTGAGGCACTTTGCAAGCTAAACAAGGGAAAAAAATTAGCCCCCTAAGGGCTAGCTAGTGATCACCCACTATGTAGTACATAGAATCAACTTTCCATTTATATCATGTTTGCAGAATTTTGATACCCTAGCAAAAATATATCGTAAAATTAAAAAAATGCCTATTTGAAGAACTTTGTAGGCTAAATAGGAGAGAAATTTTAGCACCCTATGGGCTAGATCTTGGTCACCCATGTGACCATTGCTCTCGTGGAAAACAAAAAATCTTTCCACCAAGATGGATTTGTTTCTTCCTAAGGGGAGAACTTTTGTTTAGAGGCAGTGGATCATGTTTTATCTTTAGGAATTCATCATTACCACATTATATTTTTTATAGGGGGATTCATATCCTCAGTTTATCTCTCCTATCAAGGGTACATCTATTGTACATGTGTAATAAAAGTCCTTGGAGGGTCACATTGCATCCTCCTATCCTTCTTTCAATAGTGCAGTTATTTCATTTTCTCTTTTGGAGAGGATTTTTTTCTCATGTGGTTTTCTCCTTTTCTCTAGTTATGAAATATTTCATTCTTTTGTACATGGGTACCTCATTAGGCCTTATAGCTAAGACCCATCAATGTATCCATAATTGCATTTTTCATCCAAGTGTTTAGCTTCTCCCTAATTTGATGTTAAAGGGGGTGTTAGAGTAATGAGGATAACCACTTGATAATTAATTAATCATTAATTATTGTTAGGTCCCTTATTACTTTTTCACTTAAGCTAAACTTAGGAATGATTTTTTATTATTACATTGGGTTATTTATAGGTCAATTTTTCACATTGCATGAGATTAGGACACTTAACACAATCTAATCAAATCTTCATATAGGGTTTTTTTTTTTCTTATATAAACATTCATTATTGTACTTTGTACTAATACCATTACAAATTCAAATTCATTATTCAATAAAAAAGGCATATCTAATGCTTGTGTGGATTCAATTTTTCTCTCTTGATTGCATATAAAATTAATTTATTTGGTGTCTCATTCATGATAAGTGTTTTGGTTGCAAGCAATTTCACTATCAAATACAATATCCTTTTAAAAATCATTAAAATATTGAGTCTTTCAATCTTAGTTTTTAATACACCCATAATTGTTATAATTAAAATACATACTCAATATATAAACATTAGTATGAAAAACATAACCAAATTTGAGTAGTATTTTCATCATTAGACAAAATCAACCAAGTAATTTATCCTAACCTCCTTTTTATCATATCATCTAACAAAAAAATTCTATTAGAAGAATAATTATAAAAATTAAAAGTTTAGACCTTACAAAGTGGATCACTTAATAGATAGCTCAAGGTAAGGAAGAATAGAACTAAACCATCCTTCACCTCCAATAATATTTTAAATAGGAAAAAGACAAAATCTTCTTAGAAGGATGTTGAAATTCTATCCCTAAATAAATAAATGTATTTCCCCTTCCACCTAAAATTCTAGCATCCAAATATCTTTGTCAATCCCAAAAATCACCCTTCTTAAGGGCATGGATTATCTAGTATATGCCTTTCATTATCAATTATGTTAAGGACAATAATAATGAATTGAAAGCCCAAATTACGTAGTTGAAATAGGAAAATATAGATTTAAGAGTCCAAGTAGTTGAAGCTACTCACAAAGTACTTTTACTATGTGAGGTAAGGGTGATCCCACAATAATTTGTCTCATTTTTGGGACATCATAATTTTTTTTCTAAAATCACATATGTTTTAGAAAATTTAATGATTTATGCTTGAGGGATTCCATCTGAAGAGTTTTAATTGAAGAGGGCCAGATAAGATCCCTTTTGATAGAACCCCTATATTCTTAAATCATACCCATGATGGAGTCTCCTTCGCACCCTCAATATGCTAACAAAATACCATGAGATATCAAATAAATTAATTTAGAAATTATGTTTTGTAAGTATGTAGCCCTTATTATAAGCTTTCCAAAAGTATAATTTTGAATATTTTAAATTTTATTATTATATTTCTTGTGAATTTAAGTTTTTCACAAAACATCAAGGTTTTTATTTCACACACCAAAAAATAGAAAAATAGAGAAAATATTGTAAAAAATATTTGTACCCTAAGTATTGATTTCCTTGTTTCATAAAAAAAAAAAAGAATTTCAATACATATGAAAAAATTTGTGATACGACATACACCTATGTCCAAACAATTAAATTACTCTAACTTAAAAAGTTAATTAAAATAAATGCAACAATAAATTATGAAAAAAATATTCATGCACTAATATTGATGTTACAAATCTATATTTTAAAAATGATAAATTTATCCTTTCTATAAAGAAATAAAAATTATGTGTTACTACATAAATGTCACTATTTTAAAATATTGTTTTCTAATAAAGAACAAGTTATAAATAGTTACATAAAAAAACTGCAAATTAATTTTTATTTTTTTAAATATATATTGAGAATATGCACACAAATCACTAGTTCACATCATCTTCAAATTATTTATGGTTTAGTTGCTATAGATTTCATAAAGTAAAAATTTAGTGAAAATATTGATTTCAATGTCCTACTTTGGTCAAAATTTGGGACATAATATTGTGGGTTGACCCACAAGTAAATCTTGCCTTTTGTTATCCTCCTTCAAATGTTTATTCATTATTTTTATTAGAATGGTATTTGAAATGGAAGATTATGGGAATTGTCCATAATATAGGTCATATGATATTAAAAATTGGCCAAGATTTCTTAGAAATTTACTTTAAGAGTACCCTTGAACAATAGGACATGTTGCATGTTTTCTACCATATTGGGCCACCATATTTAAACCATGTTAAATTTATGTGGGGAAGTTCAATTAAAAAATCTCATTTCATTATTACAACATCAAGTTAAATGGGTAGAATTTATGGTTGATTTTTATCAGAACGATTACAATAAGCCTCCTCATGAGGCAAAATTACCATCAAAGCCAAGAATTCATGGAATCCTTTTCTATAATTTTCTTTAGACCTATTGTTCAATATCAATACACTTCAAACTTGCTTTGGATTATGGGTAAGTGCAAGAAGTTGGGTCCACAAAATGTTCAAAAAGTGGAAGTGTTTTTACTGATTTTCAAAATTTGTCACAGTTGGATAGAAAATTTGAAGTACTTACAGATTTAATCTTAAAAAAGTCTAGTAATATGAAATATTCTACTTTCAGACTAGTTTTCAAATATGTAATTTATTCTAATATCTAGATGATACAAATAATTTTTAATATGTATGTATTAAAAAAAAAAATTAGAACTTTTTTAGGACCATACCATGCACATGTACAAACACCATAATTTGACATAAATAAAAGTATTTTTCTAATTCATTTTGGGGAAAGATATGTATTATACTGAAGATTTATGAGAATTTTTTTATAATTATATATATATAGTTTTTTATTGGCCCTAATTGTTGTTTTTGAAAATCATTATGTAGGAACACCATAATTTAACCTAAACTAATCATTTTTTGAGTTTTTTTTCATGTTCAAATGATTGTTTGTATATTGATTTCATAATTTTCTTTTACAAGATAATTAACAAATTAAAATTTATTAAAAAATATGAAAGCCTAACATTTCAATTTGATGGACCAATTTCCTCATAAATCAATTAAAAAATAGAAAAAAAATTCAATTATAAAATAAATAACATAATTCAAAACTAGAAATTTTCATCTATAATGGATTTTGATTTCATAAAATAATTTTTAATAAAAAACTTAATAGTTATATTTTCAAAGTCATTTTTTTTCTCTTGACATTGCCATGGCCTTATACTTGTAGGTCCAAGGCTAAGGGTTGGGTTAGCATGCTTTCTCTAAGCCTAAATCCAAATTAAAAGCTTGGATTGTGGGTTTCAAACTTTTTGGAACAAGTAGCCACTTTAAAATGGGTATTGTTGTGCCTATAGCACACATGCCCCATTCAAAATGGGGACCCTCTCTTTTCGCCTTCATCATGCCACTTTTTTCTTTTGCCTCATTTTGCATACCCATATTTCTTAACGTCAAATGGTCAAGGACCCTAAAATTCATCATCCTTAGTTGACCAAAATTCACCTCCCCAAAATTTATAAGTCCTTGGCCTTTGCGGGAATTCTTTGGCAAGTTTCCTTTAGTCTTTTAAACTAGCACCCTTCACCTCTTGCAGGTCCGCCCTTGTGGGCTTTCCTTTGCGCATCTCTATCTTGTCTTTGTTGTTTCTCCAACAGTCAATGTAGGAAGTCCACCCACATGGAGGGTCCTACATCCTCTGTGGCCACCCTCTTCTACCAACCTTCAAATGACAATGATTGGGATTCCATCTCCTTATGGGCCTCGACATTCCCATCATCGCTCTTTCAAAATTTGAACCCAACTACCCCGCCAGCCATCGTACATGCATTTAATGCAAGTCATAAATGCATATTTTCCTATAAATATCTAGGTTGTCCTATCATTTTCACCCTGCCAATTCAGAATTTGTCTAAGACCATAGTATTTGTCGCCTCCTTCACACCCACATGACCTCTAGGAAGATCTCAATCTTGGCCTTCATCGATTTCTTTGGGATCTTCAAGTATGTTTGTTGCTGCCACTAGCAAATGTCCTTTGAATTAAGTTTTCCAAAAACCAATTAAAATCTTAAGACAAACTCTATAATCTTTTGGGGTGGCCGAATAACCTTCAATTTGCATGCAAACCCATCTTGAGATTCCTTCAAGATTGATTCAAACATGTCCTCTAAGGGCCATGCAAAACTTCACCTCCCCATTGTCATTCTTCACCAGAGCCATGAAACCTTTGTAGCCTATGGACCTTTCATCATCGTCCCCAAGTAAAGTGAAACAACAAAAACACACAAGATTAGGGGACCCTTGTGTTGGAATATGGGAACATTGAGAGGGGGGTGAATCGATGTTCTGCAATATTCATTTCTATTATTCAAATATTTAAACCAAAGGAAAGATGTAAACACACAAAGCAATCATCCACAACACTATAATAGAAGGAATTTTACGTTCAAACCCTATTAAGGGAAAAACCACGATGGAGGTCAATCCACAATTTGAGTACTTAAATATAAGTTGTACAAAATGGGAATGCACTTGCATTTAGGCACACTACCTAGAGCTCACTACTCAAAATACGAAGGATCACTTCTTTACAAAAGGTTTAGATTAAATCCATCTAAAGGGTTGAACTAAAGGAATATCATCTTCTAATGCTAGGTTATAGTTTTGGTTGAGCACATTAATCGATTTAAGACCTTTTGTATGATTCTTCTCTTATGCTCTACTCTGTTGCAACTCGCATCACCAATCTTATATGCGTAGATGAAATCACACAGCTACCCTTCTGAATTTCACATCACACAATAATAAACTTCACTTCTATCCTTCTTCAATACCAAAATGATATAAATAATTGATCTTATATATCCGCATCAAGGGATAATATCATCTTCATGTCGGCTTTAGCAAAACATATAATATTTTCCAACCGTCGGCTAAACCCACAAATGATTCTCAATGCGTACCATCCAAAGTCAGCCATAGAATAGCGAGGATATAAATAAACATGTTCAAACATAAAAACACTTAAACAATTACTCCTTAAACATCCACAATGGCTATATCCACCAAGTTGGCCTTCTAGCACTGATGAACAAAAAATCAATACAGCGGATCCCCAAACTCGTACACCGATTGATGTGTAGGCACAAAACTTAAGGATAAGGTATTACAAACACCCATTGACCTTCCCTAAGATTTTCACCACGAATTGGTAAGCAGATAATGCATATTGATTGATAGACTTAAATTTTAACCAGATACCTTGTTCTTCACTTCGACTCCCAATATGAATAGATACAAAAGTGCATACTAAATCAATGACTTAGGTTTCCATCAATGACAACACTAGAAACAATATTCCAACAATATCCCCCTTTGGAATTGATGGCAACACTTAGTGAAAAATGACTAGGTGTCAAAACCAATATAAGTATGGTGCCAAACTTCAAAACTTCAAAACATAGCTCCCCCTTGAATTGATAAGGCATTTTTCATTTCTCTCTCTCCCCCTTTGACATCAATGAAAAAAATGTATTCAACCTCTCCCTTTGAAATATGACCAAAAACTTGTTGATTCAAAACTGATTCAAATTTTGAAAAAGGACAACTGCTACTTGAGTCAAAAGATTATCTTGTGTTTTTCTTTCATCTTTGGAAGAAACTTCTTCCAAGCTTCTACTATAATCCCACTGATTATGATCATGCTATTATTTTCAGATGTCTGGTTGATAATATTGATGAGAGATTCTGGAATAGTGATAGTTTCGTCTAGTTTCTCTCCTTTCCTTAGTATCTCAATCAACTGCTCTAGACTGCATTCAGTTAAGTCCTTGAATTTCCAAAAAGTATCCACAAGCTTGTTTTTGGTGAATTGAACTTTTGTATGCTTAGATTTTAACTCTTGAATTATTTTCTTGATTGCACCATCTTGATCCTGAAAGACCACAATATAGCAATTTTTTGTATTCCATCTTCCTCATGAATAAGCTACAATAGTTTTTCTTTGGTTAAATAATTTTATTCTTCACTCCCTTCTGCCTTTTCTTGATATAGTTTAGCTGATTCCAATTCTTTTCCCTAGGTGACCTCAGTTTCTTCATTAGATTCTTCATCTAGAATATCTAAAGCCACCTATTCTTTTCCTTTTCCCTCAACTCTTGGAGTCTTGCATACCAAAGGAGTACATACAACAATTTATTTTGCTCCTCTCTTCTTTGTTTCCATCTCACTAGAGGAAGAACCAACCTCAAGTGTCCTTACCAGAAGGGAAATGCAAGTTGATCCAAAATTTTCTAGCAAACCCTTAAAGAAACTTGCATATTCTTGATCATAGTTTTCCAAATTGCTAGAGTGTTCATAAATCTTCTTGCAAATTGGTTCATTCTTTTTCCATACAACATATTTGTTCAATGGAAAATAATTTAGAAAGTACATCACAAGACATGTAACCAAGGTTCCAAACCTGAAAGGATAACTTGTCTCCTTTGTTATTAAACATTATCCATTAGTTGATCCTTTAGCAATCCACATAGGTCAAAGTCTTGATCTTGCATTATCATTTTGTGAGAAATGTAAATTGCACCAGCCGAGGTTGCTTCTTCTCTATTTTTGAAAAAGATTTTATAGGATACTCCATATGCAATGTACCTTGTTACTAAATCTTTGATTGTCAAAATTATCAATGTGCTTTGATCTCCAATAACTCCAATTAGGGTTTTGACTTCTTTATTTCGAATAGACTTCTTTCTTGATATATCCCCAATTTTGCATAAAATAGTTAGGAATCCAATTACTTCTTTTGAAATATGATGGGTTTTTTCTAGATTTAGAGTATCATCATTCAATCTACTCAAGATAAACTTAAAAATTTATGCATTTTTAAAATTGAGGAATTTACTCCAAATATCTAGACTTTTGTGTTTCACATCTTCCCACCATTTTATTTCATCAGGTGATAATAGGTTTCTTACAAATCTAATCTTCTCACTGCTAAACTCATCTAAATTCACAATTCCTTTGATTTGTTCCATTTTGTGTACCGAACAAGTTCTTCTACCGAGCACCAAATTAAATGAAAATTCCACAAACGACTGAAATACCTGATGGATTTAGTGATTCATCGCCAGATTATCTTCACTGCTTCAAAATTATGTTGTAGAGTTCTCTCCTTCTTCTCTTCTTTGATGCAAAGTGACAAATGAGGGTTTCAACATGTCCTTTATCTAACTTTTGGTTGTAATAAATGATTTTTCCCTAGGTGTTATGGATACCCTTCTTTCTCAGACAATGAGAGAAAGATTCTTTTGTGGACCTTTAACTTCTCAAATTTGTGTACAAGTGATCTCCAATGTAGTTGTAAACTATTAGCGCAACCATTGAAAATATCTTGCATTCTGGTGCTAACTACTGTCCAGGGGACAAAGGATTTTCTTGAAAAACTCCCCCTAGGCCAATGGCCTGAGATTATTTTTTGGAGGAATTACAAGAAGCAGGTTCTGGTGTAGAACCATTTCCAACATCAAACTCCTTCTTCCTTACCCATTTCTTCTTCATTTGATCTCTTATTTCATCCGCAATCACTTTCCCTTTTCCTTTATCATCTTTCTGTGTATTTCTACCTTTGTATACCGGACCTCTTCTATCCACATTTTTGTTTCTACAAAATCTTGCAATGTGACCATATTTGTTGCAATTGTAGCACACAATATTTCCTTGTCCAGACCAATCATTCTATTGATTTCCTCTATATTTGCATTGGTTAGCAATATGCCCAGATCTTCCACAAGTATAACATTCAACATTCCTTCTACTGAAAGAATTTTTTGATATACTTCTACATTCAATTGACTTATGACCAAATTTTTTGCAATTGAAACATTGACCAAAGAATGATGACTCGCTTGATTTAATTTTACTTCTACATTGAGCTTCCATAAGACCAAAGTTTTTGCAAGAAAAATTGTATCCATTAGACTTTTGAGCATTAGGTTGTCTTACCGGATACCTTCCACCTTTGTTCATCCGATTTCCTTGCCTAAAATTTCTTTGTCCAGATCTAGAACATTCCCCTTTCTCATATCCAAGACCTCATTTTTCTTTCGCATTCTTCTAACCCTGAGTTAGCTCATCAAGCTTAACTGAGCTAATCTTTAACTTCTCCTTGTATTCATTTGCAATGACAAGTTCATCCCTAAGAATAATAATATTTTTTTCAAGTTCTTCATTGTTTCTAGATTGTTGTAGTTCATTTCCTAAAAAAATGAATTCTCCATTAATTCTTTTGCATTCATCAGATCTTTCTTTTAAGGACTGGGCAATATTCTCCTCATTCTTCTTTCTTTCTTTAATTTCCTTAGTCAGCTTCATCGCCATAGATTCCATTTCATGATTTAGGGTAGCATTGTCTCTAGCAAGCATTTCACATTCTTGAGTTATTTCCTTCAAGGTTTGATTTAGGTGAACATCATCCATGCTTTCACTCTCTTTCTACTTAATTTGATCACATAGATCCTTCCTCTTTTCCCTGGATTTAACAATCTGATCCTTTAATGTCTGAATGAATTTCTCAGCATCCCTAAGATTTGCTTTCAATTATCGAAATTCTTCTTTAGAATGATCAATATCATCAAGTGCCACCAAAAGTTGTTGTTGAAGACTACCAAGGTCCATTACATTCCAAGATCCACCTCAAGTTTTCAAAATTATTTCGAGGAACACAACTCCGATACCAATTGTTGGAATCTGGGAACACTAAGAGGGGGGTGTGAATCAGTGTTCTGCAATCTTCATTTCTATTATTATGATATTTAAGCCATTTCCACATTAAACCAAAGGAAATATGTAAACACATAAATAAATTATCCACAACACCATATCACAAGTATTTTTACATGGAAACCCTGTTAAGGGAAAAACCATGGTGGAGGTCAGTCCACAATTTGAGTACTCAAATATAATTTTTACAAAATGGGAATGCGCTTGCATTTAGGCACACTACCTAGAGCTCACTACTCAAAATAGGAAGGCTCACTTCCTTACAAAAGGTTCAGATTAAATCCATCTAAAGGGTTGAATTTAAGGAACAAAATCTTCTAATGTGAGGTTATAGTTCTAGTTGAGCACATTAATCAATTTCAGACCTTTTGTCTGGTTCTGCTCTTCTGCTCTGCATTGCTGCAACTTGCATCACCAATCTTATATGCGTAGATGAAATCCCACAACTACCCTTCTGAATTTTGCATCACACAGTAATACACTTTGCTTCTATCCTTCTTCAATACCAAAATAATATAAAAAATCAATCTTATATGTCCACATCAAGGGATAATATCATCTTGATGTCAGCTTTCACAAAATATATAATATTTTCCAACCATTGGCTAAATCCACAAATGATTCTCAAGGAATACCATCCATAGAATAGTGAGGACCTAAATAAACATGTTCAAACACAAAAATTTAAGCAATTACTCCTTAAATATCCACAATAGCTATATCCACAAAGTCGGCCTTCTAGCACTGATAAACAAAAAATCAATACACTGGATCGCCAAACTAATACATTGATTGATGCGCAGACACAAAAATCAAGGATAAGGTATTCCAAACAACCAAAAACCTTCCCTAAGATTGCACCATAAATTGATAAGCAGATAATGTATATTGATCGACATACTTAATTTTAATCGGATACCTTGTTCTTCACTCTAACTCCTGGTATGAATAGATACAAGAGTGTGTACCAGATCAATGACTTAGGTTGCCATAAATGACAACACTAGAAGCCATATGCCAACACCTTGCGAGTCCATTTTTGTAGGCCGCCGCATGTAGACGACACCTACCTTACCACTGTTCTAAAATGACCATCCTACGCCTGCTTCCTGCATCGCAAGTTCCACCGAGTACCATGCCACCAAATAGTCAAACCTAAGTCTTTGGAGGGTCATTCCCTATGAACCTCTGCCTTCCCTTCACTATTGTCTCAATGCTATCCTCAAATGGCAAGGTCCTTGATCTCTCCTACACCGCAAACCCCATGGTCCTCCTTGCCTTCCAAAGTTTACATGAGAAAACTCTAATTCTAAAATCTCCTTATGAGATTAACTTTGTGAGGGCCCATCTACAAACCACCCCATCATCATCATCGTTGATCAAGAAAAACAAGCACCCACATTGGTCTACTTAGTAGACTCCAACCCTACCAATTCCCTTAGAATATTTAACGAAAAATTGACTAAGTATAATGCATTGTGGAGCTCACCTTGCGGGCCACCACTTGTGGCCCGCCATCATATGGTTGTTGTTCTCTAACCATTGCACCATGCCTTCCCTCCTTATGGCGGGGATCGAGTGTTGGATGTTGTGGTTGTGTTGCTGATGTGTGGTTGTCATTGATGTCAACACAATTAGCATTGATGATTCTGAAGGTTGTATATGTCAAGGATATTGAGAAAATTAGAATAAATATGTTGTAGGAAATCTATGAAGCTATGATGATCAGAATGGTGGAAAGTTTTGTAAGTTTGTAATTAGAAGTCATGCATTAAAGGGTTTGTTGTTGAGCCTATCTAGTATGTTTTTTGGAAGTTTTAGTGGTACACATCAATATTGGAGCGAGTTATGAGTTTCTAAGTTCCTAGAGTTATTATGTTATTGTAGTAGGTGTTTCTAGAAGAAGAGAATGCAATTATGGTAAATTAAGTTGTTGTGTATGCTCATGTGATGTTCAATGGTGTTTCTAGATCATTCTTTATCATTGTGGTAAATCCACACTGATTGGTGTACTCGTGATCAAATATTTTCCTTTGTGTGTTTAAGATTTTCATGTTCCTGGCTGACATGATGGTGGTAGCACGTTGTAGATATTTATGGATTAATTTTTTAATGCTTGGCATGTTCAGGGATGTTGATTTAGGTCTTCATTATGTTGTGACCAACCTAGGTTGGTACACATTGATATTTGTTCAGTGTTCATCTATTATTTATTTGTGGCCGACAGAGTTAATGTAAATTCATGTAGCAGATATATAAGAGTGATTGTTTCCTCATTTTGAAGTATGCTCAGTGTATGTATGAAAATTGTGAATTTTAAATGTGTGATAAAGATCAAATCATTTGCTTTTAGAGAAGAGTGTGAAGAAGATTGAGCGAAGTGTGAGGAAGTGTTTCTATGCCTAACTGAAACTGTCATTAGGCTTTTGTAGAAGATAATTTCTTAGTTCAACCTCATCAAAAGGATTTAATATGATTGTTTTATGTAAGTAAATGAGCCTTCCCTTTGAGTAGTGAGCTTTAGACAATGCGCCTAAATGCATGTGCATTCCTTATTCATTTTTCATTATACTTCTAACAGGGTATAATCTTGTGGACAAACATCCACTATGGTTTTCCCCTAACGGGCTTTCCACGTATAAAATCTCAGTGTTCATGTATTTTTGATGTGTTGTTGATTCATGCTTTCACTATTAATTATTAGATCTGAGATTAAAGGTTGATAAAGGTTAAATAAGTTTAAATTCTGTAACAACTAGTTCACCCCCCCTCTCAGTTGTCTATTCGTGTTTTTCCAACAATTGGTATCAGATTTGGTTCCTCTAAAGAATTTTAATAGCTTGAGGTGATCCAAGATGGCATTATACAAGAAGGATAGTCCCAAATTTGATGGTAAAAATTACTTTTTGTGGAAGGTTAGAATGGAGTGTCATTTGAAGTGAATTGGTGAACCCTTCTAGAAGATTACAAAGAACAGATATAATGTTTCTCATTATGGTCCCACTACTCCTAATGAGATCAAAAAAGCTAAAACTAATATCAGGGCTATAGAAGAATTACTAAGTGCTTTGATAGATTAAGAGATGGAAAATGTGATAGTTATGAAGATAGCACATGAGATCTGGAAGAAATTGGAAACATTATATGAAGGAGATGCTCAAGTGAAGATTGCTAAGTTGAGAATTCTGAAAGGCAAGTGAAAGAACTTGAAGATGAGTGAAGATGAAAATATTGTTTCTTTCATGAAAAAGGTAAATGAACTAGTGATGGGTATTAGGTGTGTCGGTGGAATTATGGAAGAAGATGAGATTGTGGCTAAAGTGCTCAGATCAGTGCCTACTTCTTACAAAATTAAATCTCATGCTATTGAAGAACTCAAAATAGTAACAAATGTGATAAGAGACATGTTGATCGGTAAACTAGTTTCCTTTGAACTAAGCAAGTTTGGTGAATCTACTCATAAGACAGAATCTTCATTTAAAGCTACTGTATTCAGAAAATCCAACAGACATATGATCTAGGAGAAATTTCCAGAAAAAACATTCAAATATGAAGATGAGATGAAATAGATTGAAGATGAAGAAAGAGAGCTAGAAGAGCTAGAAGCATTGATTGTGAAAAGAGAAGCCAAAGCGCAAGGTAAGTATAAAGGAAAGCTACCTATTAAATGTTTCTCTTACAGTAAGATGGGTAATTTTGCATCAAGGTGTCCTGAAAGAGTTTCTAAGTACAAACCCAACAATTCTAGATTCCAAAAGAAATATTATTATGCTAAATAAGGTGTTACTAATGATGAATTTGATAAAGAAACTGGAAATGAAGATGGATGGGTATTCATTGCTATCAAGGAAAATGGTACGGTGTCTACTAAATTTGCTAGCAATAAGAATATTGAGAAAGATCTTGCAGCCATAATTTATGAAAAGAATGAGTGTGTGATTGATAGAGGATGCTCACATCATATGACTGGTGATAAAAGAAAGTTCATAAGCTTAAAAAAATATGATAGTGGTGTTGTAAGATTTGGAGATAACAATTTTTGGTGTGATTTGTGCTAGAGGCACTATTTCTCTTGGTGTTAAATATAATACTGGTGATGTCCTTTATGTTGAAGGATTGAAGCATAATTTTTTGAGTGTTGGATAGATGATAGACAAGGGATACAATCTTTAGTTCAAAGATGGAAAATGCAGGATATTGGGAAGCTCTTGAAATATAATTGCTTTAGGTACAAAGACAAGAGGTAACATTTTTCACTTAAGTGATTAAGTGATGCTATTGAAAGTTTAATTTATAAAGTTGATGTAAGTTGGTAATGGCATAAGAGGCTATTTCATGTGAATTTTGATAACATTGTCAAAGTAAGCTCCACTCAAGCAATCATAGATCTACCTAAGCTAGTGAAGCTTGCTAACACTATATGCAAGGAATGTCAGATGGGAAAGCAGAAAAGAATTTATTTTTTGAGAAAACATCATTCTTATGGAGTACTAGAGATGGTACATACTGATCTATGTGGTCCATCTAGAATCAAAATTCTACAAGGAGAAATGTACTTTATGTTGATTATTGATGATTACTCTAGGATGATATGGGTTTCTTTCTTGAGAGAAAAACATGAAGCACTAGAAAATTTAAAATGTTTCAAAGCTATGGAAAAAAATGAGACAAGGTTGAAGATCAAATGCTTAAGATCAGACAGAGGTGGTGAATTCACTTCCTAGGAGTTCAATTCATTATGTGAAGAACATGGAATCAAAAGGTAGTTATCTACTCCTCGGACCCCTCAACATAACAAAGTTGTTGAGAGAAAGAATAAAAAAATTCTAGATGTTGCTAGAACTATGATGTTGGAAGGTAGTGTTCCTCATATCTATTGGAGAAGGTTTTAAGCATTGTTGTATACACTATCAGCCGGGTAAATGTTACTGGTAATTCTGGTAAGACTCCTTTTGATTTTTGGTTTGGTTATACTATTAAGTATTTTAAAATATTGGGAAGTAGATGTTATATATCAAGAGAGATGAAGATATTAGCAAGTTTGATGCTATAAGTGATGAAGGAATCTTTCTGGGTTACTCTACCAAGAGAAAATCCTACTGGTGCTACAATAGAAGATTGAAGAAAA
The DNA here is from genome assembly GCA_007115665.2 of Sequoiadendron giganteum. NCBI lineage: Eukaryota > Viridiplantae > Streptophyta > Pinopsida > Cupressales > Cupressaceae > Sequoiadendron > Sequoiadendron giganteum. Next base: position 65,616,633 of record CM021102.1, read on the forward strand.
AGGTTGAAAGTGCAAATATAAAAAATGATGAAGAAACTATTAGATCATCCAGATATTGTGGATATGATTTAGATGACCAACAATATAATATTGATAATGGAAAGAATGTGCAAACAAAGAATCAAGTTCAAATTGTTTCATTGAATAAAGAGAATCATGAAGGAGAAGCTAGTGGAAATGCATAAGAGAGAACAAAAGAACTAAAAGTTAGAGAGAATCCCAGAATACCAAGGTATGTAAAGCTAAATCACTCTAAGAATCAAATTATAGGAGACAAGAACAAAGGTTTGCAGACTAGATGAAGAATTGCAAAAGAATATTGCCTGATTTCCAAAACTGAGCCTAGCAATGTCAATGAAGCATGTAAAAGATGAATATTGGATGGAAGAAATGAAGGAAGAACTGATGCAGATAGAGAAAAAATTATACATGGATTCTTGTTCCTAGACCTCAGGATAAAAATGTGATTGGAACCAAATGGGTCTTTCAGAATAAGCTCGATGAACAAGGTGAAGTGGTCAAAAATAAAGCAAGACTAGTATGTAAAGGATACTCACAGATGGAAGGTATTGATTTTAAAGAAACCTTTTCCCCTATTTCCAGAATTGAAGTTGTAAGGTTATTTATTTCTTATGCTACTTTCAAGAATTAAAAAGTCTATCAAATGGATGTGAAGTCAACATTTCTGAATGGTGAATTAGAAGAAGTTTATGTTGAGCAACCAAATGGATTTCAACTGACTGATGAAAAATACATGTTTGTCGATTGAAGAAAGAATTGTATGGACTCAAAGAATCCCCTAGAGCCTAGTATGCAAGACTAGATAAATAATTGTTGAAGCTTGGATTCAATAAAGGTACTGCTGACAACAACCTGTATTTCAAGATGGATAAGGATAAAGAGTTGATTATTGAAGTCTTTGTTGATGATATTATTTTGAAGGTGATGATGACTTATGTATGAATTTTTCTGATGAAATGAAAAGTCAGTTTAAGATTTCAATGATTGGAGAGCTGAAATTATTTTTTAGGATTGCAAATTACTCAGTTAGATGATGGAATATTTATATCTCAATCCAAATATGTAAGAGAATTACTGATTTTTTTGGCATTGAAGACTCAAAGCCTATAGGTACACCCATGGTAATCGGATGCAAGTTAGCACTGAATGATGGTTCTCCTAAAGCTAATCAAACAAGGTACAAGTCAATGATTTGTGGATTTCTATATTTGACTCAGACCAGACTAGACATTATAAATGTTGTATCTATGGCTGCTAGATATCAAGTTGATCTAAAGGAATCACATGTGACTGCAATAAAGATAATTTTTAGATACTTGAAAGGAACAGTTGAATTTGGTCTATGGTATTCTAAGGATGATGATCTAACTGTGAATGCCTTTACAGATGTAGATTGGGCAGGAGATGTGGATGATAGGAAAATTACAAGTGGTGGTGCATTCTTCTTAGGGAAGAAGTTGGTGTCTTGGCTAAGTAAAAAGAAAAATTCCATTTCCTTATCTACTGTTGAGGTAGAATATATTTTTGCTGAAAACAATTGCACTCAAGTAATGTGGATGAAGCAGATGCTGAGAGATATCAGAATTGAGTATAATGAGCCTATTGCTATATTTTGTGATAATTCAAGTGCCATAAAAATTTCCAAGAATCTGATGTTATATTCAAAGACAAACAATACATCTATCAAGTATCACTTTTTGAGAGACAGTAATTGATAAAGAAGTCAGATTGGAATATGTGCCCACTGAGGAACAAATTACATATATCTTTACTAAACCGTTGCCTAAGGATACTTTTGAGTATCTCATAGGAAAGTTAGGGGTGATTTTCCCTCCTAATCTAAACTAAGATACAAGTCTTTGAATCAATCTGTGCACTTACAATTAGATCTTGTTTCTGATTGATGTTATGGTGGTTTCTACTTAGGGAGAGTAGTCAAATTATTCAAATATGTGGTTCATATCATGTGAACCTTTTTCAATGATGTCAAACGGGGAGAAGATTAATGTGAAAAACCTTTGAGGAAGAAAGGCAGAGAAGAGACATGAAAGAAGAATAATGTAAGAGGGAGAAAAAAAATATGAGAAGCAAACTATTGGAGAAGAGATAGTTGTGTTGATGGTATTTTTCACATCATGTATTTCCATAAATGCCAAAAGGGGATATTGTTGGATGTTTTGGTTGTGTTGCTGATATGTGATTGTCATTGATGTCAACACTATTAGCATTGATGATTCTGAAGGCTATATATGTTGAGGATATTGAAAAAATTAGAATAAATATGTTGCAAGAAGTCTATGAAGCTATGATGATCAAAATGGTGGAAATTTTTGTAAGTTGGTAATCAGAAGTCGCACATTAAAGATTTTATTTCTAAGCCTATGTAGTATGTTTTATGGAAGTTTCAGTGGTACACATCAATATTTGAGCGAGTTATGATTATTTGTGTTCCTACAGTTATTTTGTTACTGTAGTAGGTGTTTCTGGAAGAAGAGAATGCAATTTTGGTAAATTAAGTTTTTGTGTATGCTCTTGTGATGTTCAGTGATGTTTCTAGATCATTCTTTATCATTGTGGTATGTCCACATTGATCGGTGTGCTCGTGATTGAAGATTTCCCTTTGTGTGTTTGAGTTTTTCATGTTCTTGGCCGACATGATGGTGGTAGCGTGTTGCGGATCTTTATGGATTAATTTTTGAATGCTTGGCATGTTTGAGGATGTTGATTTAGGTTTTCATTATGTTGTGACTAATTTAGGTTGGTACGCATTGAGAGTTTTTCATGAATTGGGCTGACAATTTGTGTTCATCTATTATTTATTTGTGGCCGACAAAGTTAAATGTAAATTTATGTAGCAGATATATAAGAGAGATTGTTTCCTCATTTTTAAGTATTCTCGGTGTGTGTATGTGAAGTTTGAATGTGAAATGTGTGAATAAAGATCAGATCATTTGATTTCAAAGAAGAGTGTGAAGAAGATTGAGTGAAGTGTGAAGAAGTGTTTATGTGCCTAATCACAACTATCATCAGGCTTTTGTAGAAGATAATCTCTCAGTTCAACCTCATCAGATGGATTTAATATGATTGTTTTATGTAAGGTAGTGATACTTCTCTTTGAGTAGTGAGCTCTAGTAAGTGTGCCTGAATGCATGTGCATTCCTTATTCATTTTTCATTATACTTCTAATAGGGTATAATCATGTGGATTAACATCCACCATTGTTTTTACCCTAACATAGTTTCCACATATAGAATCTTGGTGTTCATGTGTTTTTGATGTGTTGTTGATTCATACTTTCACTATTAATTATTAGATCTGAGATTAAAGGTTGATAAAGGTTAAATAAGTTTAAATTCTATAACAACTAGTTCACCCCCCTCTCAGTTGTCTATTCTTGTTTTTCCAACACCGAGTTCTCCTTTGAAGTCCAAGTCCTTTCAAACAAAATGGTTAATGATAGGTTTTTCCACAGACCCACCTATGTGGACCGCCCCTTGCAGGATACCACACCATCATTCCCATCCCAAAACAACCATCTCTCGACAGCCTTCCGCTAGTCTGTACTTGCAAACTTGCAAATGATTAAACCAGAGGGATAATGCTTAAACTGTTTGAACCACCTATGGGGCCCACCTTGCAGGATTCATCATACAGGTTTTCACCTCTAGACCACTATTTCTCCATAGTAGAACTCCAAATGGTCATGATGCCTCCTGCTTTAACATGCCTTAATCCCGCATGAACAAAGCAACTAACTAAATATCTCCAAAGCATTCAAAATTGATTTCCACATGTGCCAAATTCCTTAGAGCCTTGACTACTGACCAAACTTCAAATGCAGAACTTTGAACATGGGTGGCCATCTATAGGACACCATGCTCCTAATGTTGTTTTGTTGTTGGTTTGTCCTAACGGCTACCAACCCAAGGAAACCTCCATCCCTAGGCTTTCATTCCTATAATTGATCCAAGGATGCCTCAAATGATGATCGATATTAAATATTATTCAATCCTATGATCTTTTGGAGATGAATTGTTTAATCTAACCCTTGTTTTGTAGGATTTAGCTATCGCTTCCTCATTTTTATGAATGTGCTTACTACATCCTTTTGTGCAAGATTTATCGAATCTATTGCGGGACGATTAGTGAAGTTTTTCAAAAAAGAGAAAGGAAAGAAGCCTACAAAAGCCCCCAGGGGAAAAGAAGAAAAGGATCAGATGAGGTATTAGTTCCATGGGGTGGAAATCACCTCCAAACTCACTTCTAATTGGGGCACCATATAAGAGTTAAACCTCAAACACGTGGCCATTGATGAATTCCAGAAAAGGGTGATAGTGAACCCAAGGACTAAGAATGCATTGAAAATTATAAAGAGTGGCCTTTCCAAAGCGGTCAACTTCCCTCCTACACTCATTGCTCCAGAACTGGTCATGGCGTGCAGTGAGTGTTATCATAGCATCAAAAAAATCATCAATGACAATGGTCGAGTGTTAGTAGATTTGTCTGCTAGGTATATAGGCTAGACCTTTCATATCCCCATGTTTGATAATATGGATGAAATTGAGAAGGTACATGCCGAGAACATGTGGAAAGTACACCCCCTAGCATGTAAGAAAATGATCAACCAACATTGGTTGAAGGATAAGAGGGGTAGTGCCGCTAAAGTACCACAAGAGTTATTTACAAGTGACTTCCATGAGGAGTACCATAACCTGGTTACTTTGCTCAGTAGGGTAATGGGCCTTCCCACTAATTCCTTCTTATATGAGTGAAAATTTTACTTTATCAAAGAAATCCTTTGAGGTAAGACAAAGTTTCATTGGGAAAAGATCATAACCGATAATCCATAGCCAATTGATGGTTGTAAAGAAAACATCCCAATTTTATATGACCTCCTATTTGGTATATTTTCTAGATGAGCCATTCCCATACAAGGGCCTCTCTATGGTACCTAATCCATATCCAAGGAGAGTGATTAAAGTCTATGATAGATAGCCTTAGTTATAATACAGGAATTTCAAGAAAGTTTATCAAAGGGTGAATGATGCCTTTATTGGGAATATTATCAAACTTCTTGGGGCAGACTTCGAGAGAAGAGACTTTCATAGCGCCAAAGAATTCATTTAGGGATTTGGGCACCTATTCATAAAGTTCCCAAAGTTTACATATAATAGAGCAAAAGGTTTCTCTAAGAGGCCCTATAAGCTGCCACACTACCCTAATGACCGGATGATCCTACTAGAGGTCTCTCAATAATTATAGAATTCTCATACCTTGTTTAGTGATAAACACAGAGTAGGGATCTCATATCCCCTAACCTTTGTAAAAGGAATGTATTATTGTCCCACTGCCTAATGCATAGAGTATTCAGAGAAGGAGATCATGGAGTACAATCTTGACCTCCACACAGCTTGGCCAAGAGTGGACCCATATGGGAAATTGAAGAAACAAGTGGGAAAACAATATGCCCATCAGCTACACCTCGAGGAATTTTGGGCCAATTTTCAAGATAACAATGAAGTGTGAATGAGATGCTACATGTGGGTATTGGCCCAATTTTTGAAGTCAATCAACTTGTTTCTCATGCTTGATTAGATTGTTGAGGAATATGACACACTTATCGATGAAAGGTTTTATTTCATGGATGATTTATTGTTGCCATTAAGAGATTGGAATGAAGAAGAGGCCAATGATCTCGACTTAGTAACACAAAAAATTCTAGATAGAAACAAGTGGTGGGTTGATGCCCAAGTTTCTCAACTCAAAGTACAAGGTGCAACATTGACATATGGTGAGCCCAAGGATGAGCTTGAAATAGAAAATGACAGTGGAGTTTCTACTACCTCCATAGGAGAAGCACTAGAGTCCCCTCTGATAATAAGATCAAAGAAAAGGAAGGATGTACTTGAGCAGCATTCCAAGCATAAAGTATACACATGCAAGGCCGTGGAGGGTGAAACTTTGAAGAAAGAAAAAACAAGAGGATTTATGGTTGAGATGTTGAAAATTTAGGAGGATCCCAAGCATGAGGGAGAAGAAGAAATCGAGCAGCCAAAATCACCACTAGCCACCTCCGCTCCTACCACTACAACTGTCATTACCTCTCCTCCACCTCCTACATCTCAGGCATTGCCCATTTAATCTTTTCCTACCATGGACATCTTAGTCCACCTCTCTTCCACCCCACTAATGGCTCTAGTAGTGGTACTAGATTCTTCCTTGGCAACTACATCCCCACTGTTATCCTCCTTGTTGCCTCCTCTACTTCCCATTCTCTCTACCCTGATGCCTACAACCACTGCTACTATGCCTCATCTCACTTTGTCAGAAGATTTTACAATATATATGCAAGGTGTGCCTTCTAAGATTTTGGGGGTAACTATGAACCCCACTATTTAGGCCCCGATGGCCCAGATTGGCACTGGTTTACCCATACCTCCACTACCTACAAAGCCATCAGAAATGGAGGCCACCATGAGGATATATAAAGAGATGGAAAAATGAAAAAGGGAGGCCCGCAAAGGAATAATTGTGGAGCCCTAAGGCCCTTACTTTGAACACCTAGAGGGTGGGTTAACTATAAACTTGGATAAGGTAGTGACCGATGAAGAAGGGTCACAATATTCAAAGGAGAATGTTGAAGCTCTCAATGTGAAGTACATAATAGAAACCTTAGATCGGGAGCTAGAAGAGGAGTTGTCCTAGTAGCTCAAGGATATAGCTGAAGAAATTGAATCTGAGGGGTTCCCCTTTGAAGAAAAGGTAGATACTAAAGTGAACATGGAGATATTCAAAGAGCCTCCACTAATTGGCCAAGATAAGGGCCCCAAAGTACCTTCTGAAAAGGAAAAAGGAGAGAAGGAAGTTGAAAAATAAGAGGAATCAAAGGATACACCAAAGAAGAGCCTCGAGCCCTGAGCTTGGGCACCTCAAACATGAACTAGAACAAGAGGAAAAGGAAGTACCTTTGGAATAAGATACCACCAAATAAAATATAGCCTCCTCTGAAATGGACAAGGAAAAGGCTATACAGATCAAGGACTCTAATGAATAAGAGAAAGTAGATCAAGAGGCCCTAGGCCATGAAGAAAAATAGCCTCAATAGGAGGAAGAAGGTGATCATGAATCACCTAAAGGAGAGGCCCAAGTGCCTTATTGGATTCAAAAGAAACTAAAAAAGAGGGCTTTATGGTCATTGATCTGAGGACTAGACTCGAGGAAATATTGGCTCGAGCACAAACAAAGGTAATGAAATAAAAGAAGCTAAGAGTCTACTCCCACATCACAACTAATGCCTCCAGATTGAGAATGGTGTAAATTGATACCATAGTGATGGATAAAGAGGTTAGTTTCAATTACAACATCTCCACTATCAACCTAGGCCCAACCACCAGAGAAGAAATATCGATGACCTCCAAGGGTTAGTGGCAATAATTATGCAACAAATAAACAAGGACTAATCCACCAAAGAGGAACTGAAAGCACAAGTGGAAGATCTCACCACGTATATCCAACAATGGAAATCCTTGGAAGAGGAGTCTCCCACTACATCATCTTTTCCCCCTCTTCTCTCCCAAGAAGAGCTCACCTTAATGGAGAAAATAAAGAATTTGACCAAGGCTACAACAGATTGGTTCAAATGGGTGATGTATAATGGCGATATGGGAAATTGTCATGTTGTGTAAATTTTTAATAAGTTTTGAGATCTCCAAAATCAATTGGAGACTACACAAATTACATGTCACAAGTTCACTGATCTATGCATGATTACCTATCCTAAGTTCGACGCCATTCTAAAGATGCCAGAGAAGATGTCGAAAAAGGAGTTGAATCTTGTTGTAGATGATCACTAGCTAGTGGAGACATGGAAAATGGGCCTAGATCATAGAAAAGATATCCTTGAAGGGTTGTTGTATGAGGTTGAATTATATCTTGAATGGTTTGTTGAGCATAGAATGGATAGTGAGGATTACCTCAAGATGATGAAAGATTAAGATATGCCCGCCCTAGAACTAGATCCAAAGAAAATAAATCCATATATCCACAAGAAGATGGAGTAGGGGGAAAAATATGCGCTTACATCAGGTTTCATGGAATTTGTTGCAAGGGTATTCACATAGTCTGAGCAAGTTATTAAGGCCAGGACCAAATACACCAAGCACTGGGAGATCATTGGAAAATTTAAGAAGTTTTCCTTTCAAATCCTTCAATCTGACATCCTAGAATAGGATAAGCTTTGGGTTCTGATTGGAAAATTTGTGGAGTATGCCACTCTTCAGAAGGATGTAAGAAATCCAATGATAGATGATGAGTTCCTGATAGTGTATCTAAAAGAAAGGAAGAAACTAGAAGACAAAACTCTACAACTACAACCACTAGAGGACAAAATAGAGGAAAAGAAAAAATATGTATTTTATAATGATATATTTTATGGGTAGGTGAAACCCTAATGCAAAATGAATCTTGTCCACAAATTGAAAGAAAATCTTGGCCACTCATTTTACTTTTTGAAAACTATAAATAGGGGTCCCCTCTCATTTTTAGAGAGAGATTTGAGTTGTATAAAGACATGCTATAGAAATTTCAAAATAATTTCACTGTTTTGGTGGATTCTTGTGTTTCTCACATGTTGCCTGATTCATCTCCTCAAAATCGATATATCTAGATAGATTTAGCTTTATGTTATAAGTGTTTTAAAGTTTATTTTGGTAGTTTAGCTCATGTTGTACATTGATAGTGAAGAATGCTATGGTTTTGATGATTTCCATGTTCATGCTTCTTTTTTTTTTGGTTGATGATGAATAGCACTGTAAAGATAGTATGAACATTAACTCATTGTTGCACTTAAAATTCATCTTTTGTTCATGCTTTATGGTGAATGAATAGTTGAAAATTTACAGACCTTAGAAGATAGCACTAGTTTCATGAGACTGCTTGATATTTTGGTTAAGTGGGACTCAATTTTGGGAAGGTTGTCCACTATAGCATCCTCCATTTTCATTTTTCATCATTAGTTGTAGGTCTAGGAACTCTTCTATCCCTTTTCCCTTTTGACCTTTTCTTTAAAATAGGAGTTAAAGCAAGTTTCTAGCATCATTGTAAAGCCAAATATGATGTTGCATATGGATTTTTAGACTATAGTTTTGAACCTGCAGCATTTTCAAATCATTTCCATAATTCCACAAAATCCATTTGAAGATCCAATTATTTCCAACTCAGTGAACCCTAAATTCCCTTTCTGATTACCAACAAATCACATCAATCAACTGAGTTATTTTTATAAGTCGTGACCTGACACCCGAGAGACCTTGGGATAATTTTTTTCAACTTGTTTGTAGGGAGTTGTATTTCAAGAGAGGCATTGCACTTGTGCAGTGAATTTTTTGAGAAGTGCAAAAAACCCCATCAATAGAATTGGCACTAGAAGGATGGCCTTCCTTTTGCTAAGTTGAATCTAATTGCTTCCTTCTCTCTTGAGAGGCTCTAAAGAGTGCTAAGATCTACATCAAACAAAGGGGAGTTACAAGAGCTACCACCCCCTACTAAGGCTAAGAGAGCTAAGAGAGGGGAAGCATCTGCCATAGCCACATTCGATCAGACAACTTCACCTCCATCCTCACCTTCTCCTTCCATCCACTCAACCTTCCTTTCTCCTCATTTTTGGAAATTCCTTCCTCTTCCTATCCGCTCCAAAGTACCTTCCAACCCCTCATCTCCCATAGTCAGGGTGTTGTCCCAACTTCTACCATCCCTTTGCAACCTCAAGTTACTATGGTGTAACCACCTCCACCTTTGCCTCCCATGGTGTGGTTGGTTAATAACCCATCTCCTCTGTCCTTCAACAACTACCATGACATGCCTAAAAATCTAGAGGAATTTTGCAATAAGTTCCACCATAGGGATAAAAAATAGATAGCAGAAGAGCACATTAAGATCTTTCAAACAAATTTGAAAGATATGAAAATTGAACATGAAGATGTGGCATGCAAGCTCTTTCCTTATTCATTGAGAGATAAGGCCTTTTATTGGTACAACCACTTTCCGACAGGGACCATGACTACTTGGGATTGGTTAAAGAGCACTTTCTTGCAAAAATTCAAGATCCTGGTTAGTCATTCTGAGTTGAACCAATAGTTCATGTCCATTTGAAGGGAAGTCAATGAACCTATCAACTCCTTCAATTATAGATTCCACTAAGATTACATGAGGTTGCAGACACCCTATGTGGCTGATAATCCTTTTTCTCACAAGAATCATTTTCCTAGTCAAACACTCCACTTGGGTAGAAAATTTGGTTCCAGATAGGAAGAAGAACAGAGAAATTAGATTATGCATAGAATTTTGGAACCTGAACAGAGCCTTGGAGAAGGAAAATTACACAGTTCCCTCATTGGATGAGGTATTAAAAAAAAATTATGGCTCACAGATGATGTCCTTCTTGGATGGGTATTCTTGATATAACCATGTGATGGTGCAATATGAGGACATACACAAAACATCATTCACCACAAAATGGGGCACTTTTTCATAAAAAAGAATAATGTTTGGATTAATCAATGTTGGTGCCACCTTCCAATGTGAAATGGATATTTCCTTCAAGGACCTAATTAGAAAATGCATCATCATTTATATGGATGATCTTACTATTTTTTAGAAGAATAGAGAAGATCATGTCTCTTATTTGTTTAAGGTCTTCTAGAAGTACAGAGAGTTTGGCATCTCTCTAAATCTGAACAAGTGCATTTTTTGAGTTACAAAGGGTAAGATGCTAGGGCATGTGATCTCAGAGAAGGGAATATTAATGAACCCAGAACACATCCAGGCCATACTAAAAATTCAGTTTCCGGGAAGCAAGAAAGAGCTGAAATATTTCTTTGGAAAGATAAATTTCATCAAAAAGTTCATCATGGGCTTTGTTGAAATAGTCAATTCATTGAATGCTATGTTGAAGCAAGATGGCAAAGAAGAATGGACACTAGAAGCCAAGTAGGATTTTGAGGAAATCAAAAGGATGATTTCTGATGTACTAGTGTTGGTCAGCCCCAACTACTTGAAACCATTTTATATTTATTCATTCGCCTCAGATCACTCTTGTGCCAACATATTGACTCATAAAGATGATGAAGGAAATGAGCATCGAATTTCCTTCATGAGTGCTCCACTAAAAGATATAGAGTTAAGGTATCATAATGTTGAGAAGCACGCATATTCCTTAGTCCAAGGAGTTAAAATATTTCAACACTACATCTTGTGGAAGAAGGTATTTTCCATCGTGCCTAATCCAACAGTTAGAACTTTGTTGATGCAAAATGAGTTGGGAGAATGAAGAGAAAAATGGGTCACTCTATTACAAGAGTATGGCATGAAAATTTAACCCATGAAGTTAGTCTGAGGGTAGGCCCTCACTTGAATGGTAGCCAAAACAATAGCTGAAGTAGGACCCGAACTCACCATGTAGGAGTATTAATTGGAGGATGTTTCTCTTGGAGAGTGGTAGATGATATTTTCTACTATCTGTTGAATCAAAAGTGCCTATCTTGGTTGTAAGGAGTACAAAATAATTCTCTAAGGATAAAGAGCAGCAGTGATATGCTTCAAGGATCTATTATATATAAGAGAAATCATGAAGGAATTTATCTCAAATGCATCAACGAGCATGAAGAGGTTTGAGTCCTCAAGGAATTCCATGATAAATTTGGCACTAGCCATGGATCTAGCCCTTCAACTACCCATCATATTTTGTGAGCTAGGTACTATTGGCTAACAATTTTTAAGGACATGCACAACCATGTCTAAACCTATCATGTTTACCAGACTACTGCTACCAAAGAAAGGAATGTTTCTATCCCCCGACAACCAATCCTAGAGATAAGACAATTTTCTCATTGGGGCCTAAACTCCATCAATATGGTAAGGCCACCATCCTCTACAGGCCACAGTTATATTCTAACTACTTTTGATTATTTTTCTAGGTGCAAAAAAGAAATAGCATGTAGACAATGCACTACTTTGGTGGTTGTTAATTATTTAGAATTTTTTATATTGAATCATTTTAGTTTCCCCTATTCTCTTGTGTGTGATAATGGCCCTGCCTTTTTTTGCTTAAGTTTGCTAGTTGGGCCTTCGATTATAGAATTGCACTTAAATTTCCATCCAACTAATACCCTCAAGGAAATAGCCTAGTTGAGTCGACAAACAAAAATATGATAACTGTGATTAAAAAACTACTTGACATAAATCCTAAAGACTCACACACCCAGCTATGTTTTTCCATTTGCACAGTTCATACACGCCATAAGGCCTTTATTTCTCTAGGTGATTCCCCATTCCATCTAGTCTATGACTTAGAGCCTATCTTTCTTGTCCACCTCAAAACCCCCACACTCTAGTTTCTCAACACATATCATGAGGAGGGAGATTGTCAAGAAGCTCAGCTAGTTGAATTTTTACATTTAGAAGAAGCCTATGATAGAGCACTTGAAATTTTTTCCAAACACCAAGGCATTTTCAAAAGATGGTTTGATTGTCAAGCCAAAGTAAAGGCCTTTTGAATTGTTTATTTGGTCCTTTGTTGGGACAAGGCCCATGAAAATAAGGGGGGACATGAAAAATTCGAGAACCTTTGGCTTGGCCCCTTTCAGATTTCAAAAAAATTAGGAGATAATGTCTTTTTCCTTAAGACACTCATCGGAGAGGATGTCTTGTTACCTATCAATGGGAAAAACCTCAAGCATTATTTCCTTTCTTGATATTTTTCAAGCTCATCTTTGTACATAGTCGTATATAGGTTATTTTAGGTTTTCTCGCTTTGCTGCTTCATTGTCATTGTTGCTTTTTTTCCAGTTGTTTTTATCTTGCTAAGGGTTCCCTTAATTCTTGTTGTAGTGGTCGTGCTTATATTGATGAGCATTTCACTTGGTTTTCCACTCATGTTTTTTCTTTGGATAAATCTTCATTCATAACTATTTATTTATGATTTCTTTTGTGGAGTTGGTTTCCTTATTTGAAATTGGAATTGACCTAGGATGGAACCCTTGTTTGAATATTTTTACACTTATCTCAAATCACACATGAAAACACACTTTAAATTGTTTTCACAGAGCTATATAGTAGATGTTAGGAGGGCTAGGCGAGTGAAAAATCTTAAGTCTGCTCTAGTGACCACTATGATTCCCAAACCCACTATGAGCTTCAATGCTTACATAGTTGAGCTAAAAGAGAAAAGTACCCAAAATAAAATATCAAGAAAATCAAGAAAGGTAAAAAAATGCAACTGTGTGGGGGTGTGAATAACTCTGTTAGTTCTATGGATGCTCAGCTAGAAATAGAGAAATTTTCATGGGGTCACATCGATAACTCCATTGGGGCTATGAATGCATGACTAGTAGTGGATCAATGCCCAGGTTAATTTTTTGGTTAGACAACTTATGTAGCTTTCCTTGGCTGGTTAACATTTGTTCATACGGTCTCTGAGGAAATTGAATGAACACACTTTTGAGGTATTCCTATAACTTGACCCAAATAAGGATCCTGTCCTCCTTCGATTTCCTAATCCACCTACGAAAACTGACTTCTAGTGTATAGAACCAGAGATTCTAGTTTGTGAATGAATCTTTATCCTTAGAATTCTCGAGAGTATTCTCCTAGTAGATTCACCATTTTCTATGCCTATAGCACACACACCCCATTCAAAAAGGGGACCCTCTCTTTTCACCTTTGTTAGGTCACTTTTTTCCTTCACCTCATTTTGCATACCCCTATTTCTATGCGTCAAATTATCAAGGACCCTAAAATTCATCATCCTTGGTTGACCAAAATTCACCTCCCCAAAATTTCTAAATCCTTGGCCTTTGCAGGGTTTCCTCGATAGGTTTCCTTTAGTCTTTTAAACTAGCACCCTTCACCTTTTGTAGGTCTTAACTTGTGGGATTCCATTTGTGCATCACTTCCTTCTCTTTGTTTCTTATCCGACGAGGGATGTAGGACATCCACTTGCATGGTGGGTCCCACATCCTCTGTGGCCACCCTATTCCACCGATCATCAAATGATAGTGACTAGTGTTCCATCTGCCTTGTGGGCCTTAACATTCTCATCGTCCCTCTTTTAAAATTTATGCCAAGCTACCCCACCAACCATCGTACATTAATTTAATGCAGGTCATATATGTGTACTTTCCTATAAATATCTAGGCTGACCTATCATTTTCACCCTTCCAATTCAGAATTTTTTCGAGCCCAAAAAATTCATCACATCCTTTGCGCCCGCATGACCTCTAGGAAGATCTCAAGCTTGGCCTTCATCGATTTCTTTGGAATCTTTAGGTATGTCTTTGATCACCGGCCTAAAAAATCATTTGAATTAAGTTTTCCAAAAAATGATTAAAATATTTAGAAAAACTCTATAATATTTTTGGGTGGTTGAATAACTTTCAATTTTTATGCAAACCAATCTCAAGATTCCTTCAAGATTCATTAAAAAATGACCTCTAAGGGCCACGCAGAAATTCACCTCCCCACTGTTTTTCTTCACGAAAGCCATGAAACCTTTTTGGCCCATGAACCTTTCATCACTGTCCACAAGTAAAGTGAAACAATGAAAACACACAAGATTGAAGGACCCCTGCGGGTCCACTTTTGCAAGATGCCACATGCAGACGACACCTACCTTAAAACCATCCTACACCTACTTCTCGCATCACGGGTTCTTTCGAGTACCATGCCGCCAAATGATCAAACCTTTAAGTCTTTGACTGGTCGCTTCCTACGTACCTCTTTATTCCCTTCATCATTCTCTCAATTCTATCCTCAAATAGAGAGGTCTTCTCTCCTACTTGCATCGTGGACCTTGTAGTCCTCCTTGCCTTCCAGAGTTTACACAAGTAAATGCTAAGGCTAAAATCTCCTTGATGGATTAAATTTGTGGGGGTCCATCTACATACATCCCCGTTGTCATCACAGTCAATCAAAACAACCAAGCACCCACATCGGTCTGCATGCCACATCTTCATGTTAGTGGAATTATGGAAATGATTTGTCATTTCCCTCTAAACATTTAATGAAAAAATGACTAAGTATATTGCATTGCAAAGCTCACCTTGCAGGTTGCCGCTTGTGGCACACCCTTATATCGTTGTCATTCGCTAATGGCCACACCTTGCCTTCCTTCCATACGGTGTGGGTTGAGTTCTCCTCCACCATCTGAGTCCTTTCAAATGAAATGGTTAATGTCAGTGTGTTCCATGAACCCGCTTGTATGGACTGCCACTTGTGGGATGCCACACAATCATTGCCATCCCAAAACAACCATCTCTCGATGGCCTTCCATTGGTCTCTACCCACATAATTCCAAATGATTAAATCAAAGGGACAATGCTTAAACCATCCAAACTGCTTATGGGGCTCGCCTTGCAGGAATCCTCATGTGGGTTTTTGCCTCCAGACTATTGTTTCTCCATGATAAAACTCTGAACAATCATGATGCCTATTGCTTTTGCATGCCTTAAACCCACATGAATAAAGTGACTAATTAAATGTCTCCCAAGGCTTCAAAATTGATTTTCACATGTGCCAAACACCTTAGAGCCTTGAATAATGACCAAACTTCAAATTCAGAAGTTTAAACATGAGTGGTCATCTGTGGGCCGTTGTGCTCTTAGCGCCATTCTTCTCCTGGGTGCTCCTAACGACTACAAGCTCAAGGAATCCCGCATCCCTGGGCCCGCATTCCTATAATTGATCCAAGGATGCCTCAAATGATGAATGATATTAAATGTTAATGAATCCTATGATATTTTGGAGATGAATTGTTGATTATAACCCTTGTTTTACAAGATTTAGCTAATGCTTCCCCAATTTTATGAATGTGCTTACTACATCCTATTGTGCAAGATATATGGACTCTGTTGTAGGACCATCAAAGAATTCTGTTGAAAAAAGAAAGGAAAGAAGCCTAAAAAAGAAACCAGAGGAAAGGATGAAATGGATCAGATGAGGTATCAGTTCCACGAGGTGGAAATGACCTCCAAACTCCCTTCTGATTAGGGCACCATATCAGACATAAAATTCGAACACATGGACATTGATGAATTCAAGAAAGGGTGACAGTGAACCCAATGACTGAGAATGCATTGAAAATTAGAAATAGTTGTCTTTCCAAAGCATTCAGCTTCCCTCCTACGCTCATTTCTCTATAATTGGTCATGGCATGTAGGGAGTGTTATCATAGTAGCATAAAATCCATTGATCATGATGGAAGTGTGTTAGTAGATTTGTCTACTAAGTCTGTAAGCCAAAAATTTCATATCCCCATGTTAGGTATGATGATAAAAAATGAGAAGGGATATTTCAAGAACATGTGGAAATTACAGCCCCTAGCATGTAATAAATTGATCAACCAAAATTGGTTGAAGGATAAGAGGGAAAATTCCACTAAAGTACCACTAGAGTTATTCAAAAGAAACTCCCATGAGAAGTACTATGACTTAGTTAATCTGCTCAGCAGGGTAATGGGCGTCCCCATTGTTGCCTTCTTCTAGGAGTGGATGTTTTACATTATCGAATAAATCCTCTGTGGTAAGACAAAGTTTCACTAGGCATAGATCATCAACAATAACATCCATAGCTAGTTGATGGTTGTAAAGAAAACATCCTAGTTTTATATGACCTCCAATTTGGTATATCTTCTAGTAGGGGCATTCCCATACAAGGAAATTTTGGTGGCGCCTAATCCAGATCCAAGGAGAGAGCTTAAAGTCTATGATAGATATCCTTAGTTACAATACAAGAATTTCAAGAAATCCTATTGGAGGGTGAATCATGCCTTCATTGGGAATATTATCAAACTTCTTGGGGGAGTCTTCTAGAGAAGAGTTTTGCATAGCACCAGAGCATTCATTCAAATATTTGGGTACCTATTCATATAGTTCCCAAAGTTTATATATATTAGAGCATAAGGTTTCTATGAGAGGCCCTATATGCTACCACACTACCCTAATGATTGGATGATCCTACTAGAGGTCTCTCGACAATTGTAGAATGCTCACACCTTGTTGAGCGATAAACACAGAGCAAGGATCCAATATCCCCTAACCTTTAGCCAAGGAATGTATTCTTGTCTCTCTATCGAATGCATTGAGTATTCAGAGAAGGAGATAATGGAGTAAAATATAGACCTCCACACAACTTAGCCAAGAATCAACCCATATGATAAATTGAAGAAACATTTTGGAAAATAATATGCCCATTAACCACACCTTGAGGACTTCTAGGCCAATTGTCAAGATGATAAAGAAGTGTGAATGAGATGCTACATGTGGATGACAACCTAGTTTGTGAAGTCAATCATCTTGTTTCCCATGCTTGTTCAGGTTGTTGAAGAAGATGAAAAACTTATTGATGAAAGGTTTGATGTCATGGCTGATTTACTGTTGTGATTAATAGATTAGAATGAAGAAGAGTTCAATGATCTTGACTTAGTAACATAGCCAATTGTAGACATAATCAGGAGGTGGGTTGATGCCCTTGTCACTCAAATCAAAGTACAAGGTGTAGCACTAACATAAGGTGGATTCGAGGGTGAGTTAAAAAGAAAAGCTAACAATGGAGCTGCTACTACCTCCATAGGAGAAGCACCAAAGTCCCCTTCAAAAACAAGATCAAAGAAAAGGAAGGATGTGCCTGAGAGCCATCCCAAGCATAAAGTATACACACATAAGGCCACAAAGGGTGAACTTTCAAAGAAATAAAAGAAAATAGGAGGATTTATAGTTGAGATACTGACAACTCAAGAGGATCCCTAGCATGAGGGAGAAGAATAATTGAGACTAGCCACCTCCGCTCCTGCCACTATTCTTTTCATTACCACTCGTACATCTCAAGAATTGCTCATTTAATCTTCACCTGTTGTGGACATCTCAATCCACCTCTCTTCCACCCCACCAATAGCTTTGATAGTGGTACTAGATTCTTCCTTAGCCTAGGTGCCTGATTGGCTTAAGAAGTAACTACAATAGAGGGCTCCTACAGTCATTGATATAAGGACCAAACTCGAGGAAATATTGGCTCGAGCACAAACAAATGAAAAGAAAGAAAAGAAGCCAAGAGTTTGTTCCCACATCACAACTAATGCCTCTAGATCGAGAAAGGTGAAAATTGCTACCCTAGTGATGGAAAAAGAGGTTGGTGTTAGTTACAACATATCCACTATCAACCTAGGCCCAACCACTAGAGAAAAAAATATTGATGAACTCCAAGGGTCAGTGGTGATAATTGTGTAACAAATGAATAAGGACTCGTCCAAAAAAGAGGAATTGAAGGCATAAGTGGTGGATATCCTCACTTATATCCAATAATAGACATCCTTGGAAGAGGAGGCTCCCAATACATCATTTGTGTCCCCTCTTCTTGTTGCACAAGAAACTTCGGTTGCACCAAAATATTGACCTATTAATGCCCGATACAACTGCTAGATTTATACAAGATCAAGATCTACAGGAGGAGATTAAACCATGTCATGAAGCCCAAGTGTTGCATTGGACTACACCTACCATAGGAATAGGAGACCAAGGGTCATACCTTGCAAAAATCCCCCCTAGAAAAAGCACGAGGTTCCAACCTATGACCTCTGCTCTGATACCAATTGTTGCATAGGCGGCTACTGTTGCACCAAAATATTGACTTGTTAATGCTCCATATAACTGCTATATTTATACAAGATCAAGATCCATAGGAGGTGGTTAAACCATGTCACAAATCCCAATCTCTACATTGGACTATGTCTACCATAGGAAGAGGATACCAAGGGTGACACCTTGAAACACTTCTCTCCCAAGTAGAGGTCACCCAAATGGAGAAAATGAAGAATTAGAGCAAGGCTACAGCAGATTGGTTCCAATGGGTGATGTATAATGGTGATATGGGCATCCATCATGCTACTCGAATGTTCTATAAATTTTTAGATCTCCAAAAGCAACTAGAGGCTACACAAAGTACATGTCACAAGTTCACCGAGCTATACAAGATTACCTATCCTAAGCTCAAGGCCATTCTAAAGATGCTAGAGAAGATGTAGGAAAAGGAGCTGAAGGTTGTTGCAGATGATCACTGGCTAGTGGAGACATGGAAAATGGCATAGATCATAGAAAATATGTCCTTGAAAGGTCGCTACACAAGGTTTAGTTAGACCTTGAATGGGTTGTCAAGCATAGAATGGACAGTGAGGATTACCTCAAGATGATGACAAATTATGATATGCTCGCCCTAGAACTAGATCTAGATAAAATCAAACCATACTTCCACAAGAAGATGGAGTAGGGGGAAATAGATGTGCTTACATCAAGTTTAATGGACTTTACTGCAAGGGCATTCACATAGTCTGAGCAAGTAATTAAGGCCACACCCAAATGCACTAAGCACTGGGAGAAAATCACAAGAAGATTTAAGAATTTTTCCTTTTAGATCCTTCAATCTAACATCCTAGAATGGGATAACCTTCAAGTTATGATTAGAAAATTTGTGGAGTATGCCACTCTTCAGAAGGATGTAGGAAAGCCAGTGATAGATGATGAGTTCCTGAAAGTGTTTCTGAAAAGGAAGGTAGTCACTAAAAGACAAAACTGCTACAACTATAGCCACTAGAGGACAAAATAGAGGAAAAGAAAAAACATATATTTTATTTTGATATATTTTGGGGGTAGGTGAAACCCTAATTTAAAATGAATCTTGGCCACACAATGAAATTAAATCCTAGCCACTCATTTTACTTTTTGAAAACTATAAATAGGGGTCCTCTCTCATTTTTAGAGAGAGAGTTGAGCTGTATAATGTCATGCTTCAGAAATTTCACTATAATTTTATTGTTTTGGTAGATTCTTGTGTTTCTCACATGTTACAGGATTCATATCCTCAAAATTGATACATCTAGATAGATTTAGCTTGTTGTTCTAAGTGTTTTAAATTTCCTTTTGGTAGCCAAGTTCATGTTGTACATTGATAGCGAATGTTATGGTTTTGATGCTTTCCATGTTCATGTTTCTTTTTTTTATTGATGATAAACAAAAAATTAAAGTTAGTCTAAACATTAACTCATTTTTGCACTTAAAATTCATCTTTTATCCATTCTTTATGGTGAATGAACAATTAAAAATTTGTAGACCTTAGAAGATATCACTAGTTTCATGAGACTGTTTGATATTTTGGTTAAGTGGGACTCAGTTTTGGGAAGTTTGATGACTATAGAATCCTCCATTCTCACTATTCATAATTATTTGTAGGTCTAGGAAATCTTCTATCCCTTTTCCCTTTTGACCTTTTCTTTAAAATAGGAGTTAAAGCAAGGTTCCAGCATCATTGTAAAGCCAAATCTGATGTTGCATATGGAGTTTTAGACTATTGTTTTAAACTTGCAGCATTTGTAAATAATTTCTAGAATCCCACAAACTCCATTTGAAGATCCAATTCTTTCCAACTTAGTGAACCATAAATTCCCTTTGTGATTACCAGAAAATCAGATCAATCAACTGAGCTATTTTTGCAAGTCATGACCTGATAGCTGAGAGAGCTTGGGATAATTTTCTACAATTTGTTTGTAGGGAGTTTTCTTTCAAGAGAGGCATTGCATTTGTGCAGTGCCTATGTTGAGAAGTGAAAAAACACCCATCAACATAATTTGTGCTAGAAGGAGGGCCTTCCTTTTTCTAAGCTAGATCAAATTGGTTCCTTCTCCCTTGAGAGGTTCCAAAGAGTGCTACGATCTACACCAAACAAATGGGAGTTCCAAGAGATACCACCCCCTACCAAGGATAAGAGAGCTAAGAGAGAGGGAGCATCCAGCTCACCCACATCCAATCATACCACTTCACCTCCATCCTCACCTTCTCCTTCATTTTTGGCAACACCCTCCTCTTCGCAGCCACAATGAACTGCCATCTAACCCATCATCTCCCATAGCTAGGGCATTGTCCTAGCTAATACCATCCCTTTGCAACCTCAAGTTACTATGGTGCATCCACCTCCACCTCCGCCTCCCATGGCATGGTTGGGTAATAACCCATCTCCTCTATCCTTCAACAACTATCATGAAATGCCTAAAAATTCGGAGGTATTTTGCACTAAGTTCCACCCCAGGGATCCACAAAGGTTATTAGAAGAAAACATTAATATCTTTCAAACAAATTTGAAAGATATGCAAATTGAACATGAAGATGTGGCCTAGAGGCTCTTTCCTTATTCATTGGGAGATGAGGCCTTCTATTGGTACATCCACTTTCTGATAGGGACCACAACTACTTAGGATCTATTAAAGAACACTTTCTTGTAAAAATTCAAGATCCTAATTAGTCCTTCTAAGTTGTACTGGCAGTTCATGTCCATTAGAAGGGAAGTCAATAAACCTATAATCTCCTTTAATGATAGATTCCACTGAGCTTACATGAGGTTGCAGACACCCTATGTGGTCAATGATCCTTCTACTCATTTGGTGTATTATGAAACCTTGGACAATGTCACATCCGCATTAGTGAAGAGAATGCACTTGCTTCTCACGAGGTTGATGGATGCCTAAGTAGAAGCAGTCACAACAAGTACAAATTTGGGAAAACACATTGTTGGTCTAGTACCATTGTTGGGGCTGGCTACAGATCCAACACATATCCAAGGGTTCACTTAGGCCCTATCACATCAAATTCCATTAATGAATCAAGTTCCAAAGTTCCAAATAGTGCCTTATTCGAGGTAGCCATTGAATTAGGAACCTCTTGTGCCTCAATACCTACAACCGCAACAAAAATAGGTCTACTCCCAACTACCCCAAGTGCCTACATACCTCATGAGTTTAGAGTTACCACCCACTCAACAAAACCAGTTAATAGTATAGCTAGTCTTACTTCAACATTTATCTTCGTAATCGAGCAACACACAAAAATATTGGATAGATGAGCTGACATAATTGGTCAAGAAGATGTCAAATGAAATGAGACATCTAAGAAATTAGAACAACCAACTATAGCCATACCAACAAATCATTCATGCTAATCTCAACTGTGACAGCCACGAGAACTGTGATGCGAGTGCTTCCTCTAGACATAATTATGAAAGAGGGCAGAATTTAGGGTACAACTTTGAAAAAAGGCCTTCACAAAGATAAAATTGAACATGGAACACAAGGCAAAGCAATGGTGGCATCCCCACACCTATCGACCAGAAAATTAGTAGTGACAAGATGACAAGTGAAGTATACTTTTTAGAGGCCACCATATCTGGCTAGTGTCGCATCCACAAAAAAATAAGGCATTCTGAGTTGTATTTCCTAGAATTCCAAAAAACCGTCAAGATCTTCCAAGTGGAGGTTTAGAACATCATTGATGGTTCAGGCTGCAAGGACCTGGTTCCTTCTAAACCATATGATTCCTCAGTACTAGTGGTTAATCAAGCCCCTTTCCCAAAAGGTGAAAGAAATGTACATAAGAAGGAGATTATTTCCCCAAAGGATGAAGAAGAAAAAGATTTAAGTAATGAAATCCATTTGTCCCAACTCTTCAATCCAATAGATAATGGTCTAGTAGATGAGGAAGAGCTACATGAGGATGAGGTCCAAATGTTCCATCAAAGGGAAACTCTATATAATTTGAGAAATAGACAAGTAGGCAGTCCCTTTACAACGTCTACTCCACCTAATAATTTCAGCACTCCTCCTAACCCAAATGGCAACAATAACCCTGATTACCCTCATGTGCCCACCTAGTACAATCATAAGAATAAGAAGCTACATGAGTGTGAATTTTCACCCCTAATTAAAATTCCCCTTTCACCTCTTTACACTTTAGAAAACCAAATCTGAAGGTGAAATTCCACCTATGCCTGATGCCTTCATTCCACTTGGCACCTATTTTGAGTGTCGGTAGAGGCATTTATATCTAGGATGCCTGCGGGATGCCCAAATGTCTGTGTTGTGCGCTAACGTCCCTAAAAAATTCAATTTTCTAGAGCCTACAGAGGCGTTACACATCCCATTGGGATTTGACTTGTAATGCCCTCTTCAGATGATCAAACCAAATATGGTTATTTTCTTCCCTCTTTCCTTCATATTCACTATTCATTCCTTCCATTTTCATCTTTGAATCCTTCATAGACTCTGAGCAGTCTCCTTAGAATTCTACAATCTCTTCACAAGCTCTAAGAATCTTCCTCACCATCTCTTCACAACACTTTACACTTCATAGAAACAACATCAACATTCCATCACTTCATTAGAGTAAGTGTGGAATGAGACACCATGGCAACAGAGGCTTGAGTTCTTCTCATTTTCTCCCCAACTCGCCTTGAGTGCTTTTGGCGGAGGTGGTAAGATTTCACTCCTCTCCTCTATTATTTGGTTGAGTAGCATAACACTATTTTGAAGTGTTTTTGTGTACTTTACTTCACTTCCTACTTTTCTCTCTATCTATCTTGGTTTTCCATGGAGGTGGGAACACCAAAATGGGGGTTTGACCGAGGAAAACCCCTATACAGCCCCAACACTCTCTCTCTCTCTTGTGTGTGTAGGTATTGGAGACACTCATGTGTTGGAAGCTTTATCATTCACACATTCATAAGTGTTTCCTTTCTCTTTTCTCTCCGTGTCTTTATCTTTTCTATTTTAGTCTATTTCCTTTATCTCATTTTGTTACAATCTAGAACTTCTTAGAAATCAGCTTGGAAGTAGCCACTTTTATATTTTCTATGATAAAATCACTCTCTAGTCCATACGAGATATCAGTGTGCCTCGAGGATGCCAGTGCGTCGTGGTGTCATCTGCATTTTGCACTGATGTCCTTTGGCCAAGAACTTGACAGTTTGTCCAGAGAATCTTTGACCTGCCCTTTATGGTTCTAGAACTCTCGCCATTGTCCTTTGAGGTAGTTTCTAGGGAATTTTGCCCCATGAAGCTCTTTGGTTGAAGAGAACTAATGTGTAGTGAATCCCCCTTCTCTTACATTTTGGTGAACTCGATGTGAAGAACAATGTTTTTCAAAAAAACTAAAAATTTATTTACCCCTACTTGGTGGGGTCATAAATTTTGACTTGGTGCTCAAAATTCACAACTATTTTCACCATTGGAAAGGTATTCTAGAGACCTAGTTTAATCCCTAAAATACTAGTGCCTTTGATAATTGAATTTTTGGGACGGATGCAAGTTCCGACCTCAAATTCCGCTCCGAAGACCTCCGAAAATGAAAATTACAAGAACATAGAAAATACCTAAAAAATCGTAATGAATTTAATATCTTCTTTTATTAGTTATGTATCTAGTTTTGTTCAAAATTCTAATGATGTTCCATTTCATGCATATGATAGTGACTTGGATTTTCCCATGCCACTTTGTATCTTTGATCCTTCTCATGAGAGTCCTCTCGCTTCAGAGGATATCTTGTTGTAAGAAGATGAAATCATTGATACCTTCCTTAATGTTACTCAAACTTCTCTTCATTCCAATGCACTCTCTTCTAGAGATGATGCATTTGTGAATGAAAAATATCCCACTCATTCCAATGCACCCTCTTCTAGAGATGATACATTTATGGATGATGAATTCCTTATCTATTCTAATGCACTCTCCTCTAGAGATGATGCATTAGCACATGATGAATCTCCTTCCACATTTGATCTTGTTTGGATCAATGTTGAGAATATGTATTCAAATAATTGTTCTACTAATTATGATGATTTTTTAAATGTAATCTACATCTCTGTTGCCCCTCAAAGGCCTAAGAGACTGTTCATTTACATGACTCTAGCTAGTCCTTCTCCTGAAAGGGTTTATTCTATTGATGGTGTTCCATTTGATAGTGATTCCCTTGATATTTCTAAGGCTCCCTCTTATAGAGCAGTAGACTGCACCTATGATACTAGAATGAATAAACAACTAATCCTTCTTCAAGCACCTGAACCTATGACTAAAGCACCTAGTGATAATAGTCTTATCGAGTGATCTCAAGTTGCTTCGACCAAGATCTCACTGTGGGACTTGCTTCAGTCTGCTCTGGTTTACCAAGGTATGCTTCAAGAAGCCTTGCAAAATATCCTCTTTCCTTCTTCCGCTAGGCTAGTAGATTTTGATGCATTGATAGAGTATATTCATGCGGATTCATCGAATATTATGTTCTATTCTCAAGAACTCCCACCTCCAAAAGTAGAGAAGCAAGCGGATCCTCTAATGATTATAGTTAATATTAATAAGATTGGTATTATAAGTACTGTTGTTGACATTTTTTTTGTGCTCAATGTATGTAGTATCGATCTATTGCCTAAGATTAATATTCATCCATCTTCTATTAGTGTTTCTCCTATTGACATTCATGGGTTTGATAATGTTGGTCGGCAACCCTTAGGCATGATAGTCTTTCCTTTGAGGTTGGGACTTGTTACCATACCTACCCTTGTATATGTTATGTCAGAGAAGTTACCTTATAATCTTCTTCTTGGTAGATCATGGATTCATGCTATGGGTGTAGTCCCATCTACCTTGCATAAATATGTAAAGTTCATTTGTAACAATAAATTAGTCACAGTCAAGGTTGACCCTCATTCTATTCACTTATGTGAGATGAAATTTGTTGGTCGAGCTTCCATTTTGCCTACTCTTATTCCTTCAGTATCTTCCAATGTATCAATATTTACTCTAGCACTACCTACTATAAATTATACTCTTGAGATGGACATCCCTAAAGAAGATCCTTCTGAAGCAAGACATACTAAGACTATTCCTTGTACCTCTTCTCAAAGGAATGCATGTCATGGAGATGATTGGGGTCCTTCAAACTTTACATATTCCTTCATACAAGAATATAAAGTTGACTCAATCCACTTAGACCTTCCAAAAACATCATTCACACCCACTATCAAGGATGGTCATCCTTTTGCATCATGGAATAATGTGAATGTGAATTGTAATGTTCTTAGTATTGATCCTCCTTATGAGGAGGACGATTATGCCTCTATTAAAGAGGATAATGTTGATAGTCCTAGTAAAGAGGATAACGATGATCCCATAGAGGAGTATGTTCCCCCTTTCTAGGATAATACTCTCTATGTAGATCCCCCCTCTTCTCAATATTTGCAAACACATTATGGCTCTGGCTTTAAGCTCATCTCTAAGTATGGCTATGAGCGTAAAGGTTGTGGGTGTAATGAATAAGGCATACAGGTCCTTATGGAATTTATGCCTTGTAAGCGTAACTTGGGGCTTGGTTTCTTGAATAAACCATCTGAGGTAGAAACCACAGTTGAATTTTGACGTAATGTCCACTCAACCTCATTCTCATGGATTTGTCTATCCTCCCTTTTCTTTAATCTTCGTATCTTCTTCTTGCGAGAAGTTAAACTTTTCTCTACAAGAGAAAGGGTTGCTTGCCGCTCCTCATCCTTTCTTTGAGAAAGAGAATAGTTTGTTGTGGCTTCTAAAATACTGCTTGATTACTATTCCTCCTCCTACATGCAAGGAATTTCATAAACATGATAAAACAAAACACTCATTTTGTGCATACCATTGAGTGCTTGGTCATTCCACTATCGAATGTAAGGCCTTGAAGGATAAGATACAAAAACTTCATGATTTAGGTGCATCTTGATGCACCTACATTTTCTTCACATGACAAGTGATATCAAGGTTTACCTCTATCCTTTTATATGTATCTTACATGGTTCTCCTCCCCTATATGTTGGGGGTAGTGATAACCTATTTTGAATATGTGTGTCCTTCTAACAGACCCCCTCTTCTTTTCTATGCCTTTCAAATATAGCGTCCCTTGAGTGGACCTTCTTCCTTTTGATGGATTCTCGAGGCACCTCTTTGAAATATTTTTCTTTGAAATGAATTATGTGGTTTATAACTTGGGGGCAACTCAACTAGACCTATTTCATATCTTTGCATCTAGCTCTGGGGTAGCCTGACTAGATCTATTTCATATCTATACGTCTAGCTTGGGGGCAGCCTTACTAGACCTCTCTTTTCAAACAACACGTCCCTTGAGTGGACCCCTCTTCCTTTTGAAGGGTTCCCAAGCAACCCCTTTGAAAGCCTTACAACCTAGTGATGGTCTACATGACTGTCCATTCATTGGCTTGCATAGTCGCTTCTTAATGTGTTCTATCTGTGGGTAAACATGTCACCATCTCTGACTCTATGTAGTCCCCTTTGTTCGATCTCCTTCATGTGAGAGTTCTTGAAGGATACCTTCCTTGCAGGTCAGTGGGTCTGTAAGGAACTTTCTTGGTTTCCTTCATGTCAGACTTCTTGGAGGACACCTTCCTTGCAAGTCTACGGGTTTGTAAGGAACTTTCTTGGTTTCCTTCATGTGAGAGTTCTTGGAGGATACCTTCTTTGAAGGTCTACAGGTCTATAAGGTGTTTTCCTAGTTTCCTTCATGTGAGAGTTCTTAGAGGATACCTTCCTTGCAAGTTTGCAAGTCTGTAAAGCAATTTTTTGGTTTCCTTCATGTGAGAGTTCTTGGAGGATACCTTCATTGTAGGTCAATGGGTCTATGAGGCACTTTCTTGGTTTCCTTCATGTGAGAGTTCTTGAAGGATACCTTCCTTGTAGATTTGTGGGTCTTTAAGGTGCTTTCTTTCTTCAACTTCATATTTCTACGAAATCATGAAGTCCTCTTCTCATCTGGCACTTTTAGGTTCGCTAGATTGTGTTCTACCTCCTCAATGGTTCAAGTATACATCGATATTTTGATCTACTTTAGCGAAGCACTCATTAGTATTCATGCTCGCTAAAGTGGGGGAAAAATGTATGAGTGTGAATTTCCACCCCTAATGCAAATTCCCCTTCACCTCTTTACACTTTGGAAAACCAAATCCGAAGGCAAAATTCCACCTAAGACCGATGCCTTCATTCCACTTGGCACCTATTTTGAGCGTCAGTAGAGGTGTTTTTGTCTAGGATGCCCATGTAGTGCATAGACGTATGTGCAGCACGCTAACATCCATGGCAAATTCTTGCATCTGGAGCCTATAAAGGCATTACACATCCCATTGGAAGTTAACTTGTAATGCCCTCTTCAGAAAATAGACCTAAATATGGCCATTTTCTTCCCTCTTTCCTTCATTTTCATTATTCATTCCTTCAATTTTCATCTTTGGATGCTTCATGGAATCTAAGTAGTCTCCTTAGCATTCTACAATCTCCTCACAAGCTCAAATCAGCTTCCTCACCATCTCTTCACAACACTTTACACTTCATAGCAGCAACATCAACACTCCATCACTTCAGTAGAGCAAGTGTGGAGCGAAACACCATGACAAAAGAGGCTTGATTTCCTCTCATTTTCTCCCCAACTAGTCTTGAGCTCTTTTGGTGGAGGTGGTAAGATTTCACTCCTCTCCTCTATTATTTGGTTGAGTAGCATAACAATGTTTTGTAGTAATTTTTTGTACTTTACTTCACTTCCTACTTTTCTCTCTATCTATCTTGGCTGTCCATGAAGGTGGGAACACCAAAATGGGGGTTTGAGTAAGGAAAACCCCTACACAGCCCCAACACTTTCTCTCTCCCTCTCTCTCTCTTGTGTGTAGGTATTAGAGACACTTATGCCTAGGAAGATTTATCATTTGCATGTTCATAATAATTTCCTTTCTCTTTTCTCTCCTTGTCTTTATCTTTTCTATTTTAGTCTATTTCCTTTATCTCATTTTGTTACAATCTAGAAGTTCTTAGCAATTAGCTTATGAGTAGCCACTTTGCTATTTTCTATGATAAATTCACTCTCTGGTCCATACGAGATGCCAGCATGCCTCGAGGATTCTAGCACACCTCGAGGATTCCAATGCACCTCGAGGATGCCAGTGTGTCATGATGTCGTCTACATTTTGTGGTGACGTCCTTTGGCTGAGAAATTGACAGTTTGTCAAGAGAATCTCTATGACTTTCCCTTTCTAGTTCTACAACTCTCATTGTTGTCCTTTGAGGTAGTTTAGGGAAGTTCACCCCATGAGGCTCTCTGTTTGAATAGAACTCATGAGTAGTGAATCCCCCTTCTCTTATAGTAGTGGAACCAAACACAAATTCAGCTTGCCAGTTCCTCCTAGGGTAACTCTTTTGAAGCTGAAATCAAACAAATGGGGGAGTATGTGGCAGAAGAATTTAAGAGGGTCAAGTTGAGCCTATCAACCTTTGAGTTATTTAGAGTCCCAGAAGTTAGGAATTCTTTCTTTAGAATTCTCAGTGGGACCACCCCATCCAAACCAACCTAAGAGCTACCCACCAAAAGGGTTTCCTTTGAAGATTCACAAAATGATCATGTAATCTGACAAACCTTTGGAAAGAAAATGGATCAACCTTCAATTTAGCAAGAAAAAAAAACAACCTGCTAAAGAATAGGATCAAGCACAAACCCAGAATAGGAACAATCTTAAAGATAAGGGTCTGGTAGCTCAAGTTGACATTTCAGCGAGGTTGTTCCAAGGGAAGCTAGAAACCCCTCCCTTCCTGACTATAACTAGAATATTTGGAAAGAACCTACATAATTTCTTGCTTGACTCAAGAGCCTCCACCAATTTCATGCCTTTGGCAATGTGAAAAGCTCTAGGAATAGTCTCGACCCCCTCCTGATGGAAGGTTACTCAACTAGACAAGATAGAGATCAATATAGTTGGAGAAATCAATAGAATACCTATGTAGATTGCTACTAATCTAAGGGTACAATAGATGATTGATATCTAGGTTTTTGATATTCCTAACACCTATGCCATCATATTAGGAAGGGACTTCACCCAGGCACTAAATGGATATGTCGCCATAGATTATTCGCACTTATGGCTACCGTGGAAAGGGTTGCCAAATAAGATCAATATTGATTGGGAGCCTCGTATGAAATTCATGATCACAAAGTACAACAGCACAAATGAGGTACTATTTGTTGAAAAATATTTGGGGAATTACTATCTCGTGGCATATCCAGATGAGCAAGAATATTACGAAGAAGAGGTGGCCGAAGAGGTACTTCTTGTGTTATGCAATCCACCTATCAACTTGACCAACATGCCTAAAAGTATAGAGGTATTAATTCAATCAGATGATGAAGAATCCTATGAGGATGGAAATCTTGGATTGTTGGATGGTTTCCAAGATTTTATAGAAAAATGTGTGCAAGGTCGGCTCAATTTGGGAGCTAGGATGGATTTTTAGGAGCTACTATTACCCATTTGGTGTAGGGTACACAATGCTACCCATTCAAAATCCAAAATTTTCTTGTTCCAAACAACAATTGAGCATATCAAAGGATAGGTCACCCAAAAGGGGGAAATTCAAAAAATGCAGCCAAACCAAGGCCACACTAAGTCTATATTGTCACCCAAAGCTACTAAAATGGATGTACCATCAACAGAAGAAATGTGTCCTAACCACCCCAAGATCAAGGATTCCTCCAAGGTTTGGATGTTGCACTTTGATGGGTCGAAGTCCAAGCAAGGAGTCAAAGTTGACTTCAAGTTGATCAACCTTATAGGTAAGACATATTTTGCTGCCTATAGAATTCAATTTTATGGCACAAATAACATAGAAGAGTATGAAGCATTAGTTCATGGTTTCTTGATGGCACTAAGAAAGAAAGTTGGGATGATACAAGTATTTTTTGACTCCATGCTAGCTATAAAATAAGTAAGGAAACTTTATTCTTGCCATGATAGAAGACTAGAAAATTATGGTTATAGGGTTTGGGATCTCATAGAGGGCTTAGTTGCATTCAACATTTAGTTGATCCCTCATTTCAAAAATCATACTGCTAATGCCCTAGCCTAGGTAGCTAGTACCTTCCAACCCCTCTCCCTAGATGGCATAAGAAGGTTCACTATTGGACTTACCTCCACTTTGTTAGTGCTAGAAAATGTCACCAACTTCCAATTGTTAAATGATGATAAGCATATCTTGGATTTCATTACAAGCTCCGATGTGTTTGGAACTCAAATAATTGATGAGACAGAGCCTAAAGAGGCAAAATTAGACATAGAGGGTGTGATCAATCTAAAAAAAAAAAAAAATACCATGAGGCATGGTCCAGTTGGAGCAGATATTTGATTTAGATTATATAATGGACCATGATCAACAAGCCAATAAATATTCCATTAACAATCAGTGTGATGTTCATAACCTTGGAACGACTGAAGAAGTCAAGAACATGTTTATTGGTAAAGTGTGCACATCAGAAGAAAGGAAAGGGATCATTAATGCCCTATGCATGCATCATGACATGATCACCTAGAGTTATGAAGAATTGAAAATATATGATAACTTGATTATTACTCATACCATTCCCCTTAGGGTGGATGTGAGACCCTTCAGGCAATGTTATCACTTGATCAATGCACTGCTCGAGCCTATCATCTACAAGGAAGTCTAGAAAATTTTGTCCACAAGAATCATTTTCCCAATCATATAATCCACTTGGGTAGAAAATTTTCTTCCAATCAGGAAGAAGAACAAAGAAATTAGATTATGTGTAGACTTCTAAAACTTGAATAGAGCCTCAAAGAAGGAAAATTACCTAGCTCCCTCATTGGACGAGGTATTTAAAATTGTTTAATGGATCACAAGTGATGTCCTTCTTGGACAAGTATTTGGGATATAACCAAGTGATGGTGAAATATGAGGAAAGACACAAAACAAAATTATCCATGAAATGGGGCACTTTTTCATATAGAAGAATGTCCTTTAGTTTAATCAACATTGGAACCACCTTCCAACATGCAATGGATATTTCTTTCAAGGACCTAATTGGTAAATGCATCATCATTTATATGGATGATCTTACTGTGTTTTCAAATAATAGAGGAGATCATGTCTCTTATCTCTATAAGGTCTTCTAGAAGTGCAAAGATTTTGGCATCTCTCTAAATCCACATAAGTGCATTTTTGGAGTTACAGAGGGTAAGATGTTGGGGCATGTGATATAAAAGAAGGGAATCTCAATCGACCCCAAACGTATCCATGCCATACTAAAATTTCAGTGTTTAGGCAGCAAGAAAGAGCTGAAATCTTTCTTTGGAAAGATAAATTTTGTCAGAAAGTTCATCATGGGCTTTGCTGAAATAGTCAAGTCGATGAATGCTATGCTGAAGCAAGATGCCAAAGTCAAATGGACACCGAAATCCTAGTAGGATTTTGAGGAAATCAAAAGGGCAAGTGCTAATGCACCAGTGCTGGTTAGCCCCGACTACTTGAAACCATTTTATATTTATTCATTCACCTCAAATTACTTTTGTACCAGCATATTGACTCAAAAAAATGATAAAGGAAATGAGCATCCAATTGCCTTCATGAGTGCTCCACTAAAACATGTAGAGTTAAGGTATCATAATATTGAGAAGCAAGTGTATTCCTTAGTCCGAGGAGTTAAAAAAATTTGGCACTACATCTTGTGGAACAAGGTATTTTCCATCGTGCTTGATCTAGTAGTTAAAACTTTGTTGATGCAAAATGAGCTAGGAGAATGAAGATAAAAATGGGTCACTCTATTACAGGAGTATTGTTACAAGTATGGATGTGTTTGATGGTTTTTTCATTGATTTCAACATAGTTCAGGTTGATTTCATATGGTACTTGTATAGTTGAGATACTTTAGAAGTTTTTAGAGTACATGGAGCTATATTTATGAATTTGTAGTTGTGTTTTGCCAAGTGCTTTTGAGAAAATTGGAGAAATAATGAAACCAGTATTAAAGTGTGTGTTTTGATTGTTCTTTGGTATTGTGCTTTGCAATTCTTCTATGTTGATCCTATGCCCGTGCAGATCTCTAAGTGTATTCATGAGCTTCAATGGAGAATATATCTTGATTTTTAGTTTTTGGTTTGATGGAGAATAAAAGATAAGTTCACCGGTGTGTGAACTAGTTTGGCAGAACTATTTGTTTATGGACTAGGAGAAATATTTTGGCTCCCCAGTATTTTGATATTTGGTTTCAGATCTTGCGAATCTGGGAGATTATTCTTTCTGATGGTTTATGTGCTCTTACAAACTTTCTTGTGATTTAGCACTCTGAAAGACTTGCTTCAGAGCTCCTGTGTTTTGCCGACTAGTCCGGTTGGACTGTTTAAGAGTTTTTTGTGAATGAAGTTTGTTGTAATTACTATAGATGTACCTGGGGTATTCGAAAAAATGGAAATTTTTTTGGTGAAGCATGTTATGTGATCCATGTGTGATGATCTTGTTGGAGACGTGTGTACTTCAAATATCATTGGATTTTTCAATAGGTTTGGCCAACCTGGTGTCTACATATTACATTAAGTTTTTGCATCAATTTAAGGAAGTGTGTTATTGATCCAAGATGTTTTTTGGGTCCTAAATTAAATATGTAATAGGTCCTCTCTCATTCTTATCCACTGCAGGAATGTTGAGTAGCCAACCTAGTTTGAATTTGTAAATGAAATTGTATAGCTAACCTTGGAGAATCTTTCTAGGGTTGAAGACGGTATAAAACAAAATCAAGTTGTAGCGAATTTGATATCCATCATCCATAATTTGAGAAATTAAGTGAAGTGTGTGAATAAGTGTGAAAAGTAGAGTGTGCAAGAGCTAATTGAGACAACAATACTTTATTGTGTTAGATTCCTGAAAGTAGTGAGTTGATGGTGTCTACAATCTTCTAATTAAAGCTACGAGTGTGTGGAACCCTTGTGGTAGATCTTTATTTATCTTTATTTATTTTTTGTAGGCAGTGAGCCTCCTTTTGGACAATGAGTCATCTTTAAGGTAGTGCACCCTTGTTCTGGGTAGTGAGCCTTTATATTTGGGCAGTGAGCCCTTTGGTAGTGATCCTCTATATCCGGTATTGCATTATTACTATATTGTGAGCTAATCGTCATCGTGGTTTTTCCCTCATTGGGTTATCCACATAAATATGGTGTCTTTTAGTTATTTGAATTGCATGTTCACACTTAATAATAGATTGAAGTTAAAGTGAAATTGGTTAAGGTTAAAATTTAAGTGATTTGTTACAACTAATTCACCCCCTCTCAGTTGTCTTGTGCATTTCTGAAAGTATGACATGGAAATTCAACCAATGAAGTTAGTTCAAGGGAAGGCCCTCACTCAAATGATAGCTAAAACAATAGTTGAAGCAGGACCTAAACTCACCATGCAACAATATCAACTAGAGGTTGTTTCTCCTGGAGAGTGGTATGATGATATCATCTACTATCTGCTAAATCACAAGTGTTCATCCTGACTATGAGGAGTATAAAAGCATGATCTAGAGCTAAAGAGTAGCAGATATATGATTCAAAGATCTATTCTATATAAGAGAAATCATGAAGGAATTTATCTTAGATTCCTCAGTGAGGATAAAGCAGTTTGAGTCCTTAAGGAATTCCATGATAAATTTGGCACTAGCCATGGATTTGTCCCTTCAACTACCCATGAGATTATATGGGTTAGGTACTACTAGCCGATGGTGTTTAAGGATGCACACAACCATGTCCAAACTTATCCCATTTTTCAAACTATTGCTACCAAAGAAAGGAAC
Organism: Sequoiadendron giganteum; assembly: GCA_007115665.2. NCBI lineage: Eukaryota > Viridiplantae > Streptophyta > Pinopsida > Cupressales > Cupressaceae > Sequoiadendron > Sequoiadendron giganteum. The sequence continues at coordinate 65,651,150 of CM021102.1, forward strand.
AAAGTTGTCCCACTACAACCAATCCTGGAGGTAAGACAGTTTGCTCAATGGGGCCTCAAATTTGTTAGTCTGGTAAGCCCACCATCCTCTATAGGCCATTGGTACATTCTAACCTCTTCTGATTATTATACTAGGTGGAAAAAATAAATAACATGTAGACAATACACTACTGAGGTGGTTGTTATTTTTTTAGAATTTTTTTATCTTGAATCATTTTGGTTTCCCCTATGCTCTTGTGTGTGATAATAGCCCCACCTTTTCTTTGCTTAAGTTTGCTATTTGGGCCTTTAATTACAAAATCGCACTCAAATTCTCATCCAACTATTACCCTCAAGGAAATTTCCTAGTTGAGTCGATGAATACAAAATTGATAACTGTGATTAAAAAACTACTTTACAGAAATCCTAAAGACTGGCACACCCAATTGCATTTTTCCCTTTGGGCATATCATACTCACAATCAGGCCTCTCTGGTTGATTCCCCATTCTATCTAGTCTATGGATTAGAGCCTATCTTTCCCATCCACCTAAAAATCCCTACCCTCCAGTTTTTCAACATGTATCATGAAGAGGGAGACCATCAAGAAGCCCATCTAGCTAAATTGCTACATTTAGAAGGTGTGTGATAGAGCACTTGAAAATTTCACCAAACACTAGGGCGTTGTCAAAAGATGGTTTGATCATCAAGCCAAATTAAAGGCCTTTAGAATTGTCAATTTGGTCCTTTATTGGGATAAGGCCCATGAAAAGAAAGGGAGACATGAAAAATTCCACAAGCTCTAGCTTGGCCCCTTTCAAATTTCAGAAATTTTAGGAGATAATTCCTTTCCCCTCAAGATAGTCATCAGAGAGGATGTCCCATTACCTGTCCATGGGCAACTCCTCAAGCATTATTTCCTTGTCTGATATTTTTCAAGCTCATCTTTGTATATAATTGTATATAGGCTAGTTTAGGTTTTCTCACTTTGCTGTTTCACTTTTATTATTGCTCATTTTCCTAGTTTTTTTTTCCTTGTTGAGGGTGTCCCTTTGTTCTTGTTGTGGTGGTCGTGCTTAGCTTGACGAGTGGTTCACTTTTTTGTCCACTCTTATTTTTCTCTGGATAAATCTTCATTCATAACTATTGAATTATGACCACTTTTGTGGAGTTGGTTTCCTTATTTGAACTTTGACTTCACCTAGGATGGAACCCTTGTTTGAATCTTTTTACACTTATCTCAGATCACACATGAAAACACGCTTTAATTTTTTTTTCTGAAAAGTTGTGCAATAGTTGTTAGGAGGGCTAGGTGGGTGAAAAATATTAAGTCTACTCCAATGACCACTATGATTCCCAAACTCACTGTGAGCTTTAGTGCTTACGTAGTTGAGATAACAGAGAAAATTACACAAAATAAAATATCAAGAAAAGAAAAAAAAGAAAGAAAGGTAAAGAAATGAAACTATGTGGGGGTGTGAATAACTCTATCAAGTCTATGGACACCCAGCTGGCAATAGAGAAATGTTCACGGGGTCCTAACAATAACTTTGTCGGGGCTATGGATGCCTGACTAGCAACAAAACAATGTCTAGGTTACTTTTGGGGTTAGACAACTTACATAGCTTTCCTTGGCTAGTTAACAATTGTTCCTATGATCTCGGAGGAAAGGGAATGAATTCACTAAACACACACTTTTGAGGTATTCCTATAACTTGATTCAACTAAAGATCCATCCTCCTTCGAGTTCTTAGTCCACTTATGGAAACTAACTTTTGGTATGTAAAACAAAAGATTTGGGGTTTTGAATGAATCTTTATCCTTAGAACATGCAGGAATGTTCTCCCAAAAAATTCACCATTTTTTGTGCCTATAGCAGACACACCCCATTCAGAACGAGGACCCTCTCTTTTCACCTTCGTCGGGTCACTTTTTTCCTACACCTCATTTTTTGTACCCTTATTTCTAAGCATCAAATGGTTAAGGGTCCTAAAAGTCATCATCCTTGGTTGACCGAAATTCACCTCCCAAAAATTCTAAGTCCTTAGCCTTTGTGGAGTTTCCTTGGTAGGTTTCCTTTAGTCTTTTAAACTAGTACCCCTTCACATCTTGTGGGCTTCCCTTTTTGTGTCTCTACCTTGTCTTTGTCATTTCTTCAATGGCCGATGTAGGACATCTTCTCATATGGTAGATCTTGCATCCTCTATGGCCGCCCTCTTCCACCGACCATCAAATGGAAGTGATTGGGGTTACATCAGCCTTTCGGGCCCCAACATTCCCACCACTGCTCTTCCGCAATTTGCATCAAGCTGCCCCACCAACCATCATACATGCATTTAATGTCGGTCATAAATGCGTATTTTCTTATAAATAGTTGGGTTGACCTGCCCATTTCACCCTTCCAATTCATAATTGGTCTGAGCCCAAAGAAGCCATCACCTCCTTCGCACCCGTACGACCTCTAGGAAGATCTCAAGCTTGGCCTTCATCAATTTCTTCAAGATCTTCAGGTATGTCCATCACTGCCAACCTAAAATATCCTTTGAATTCAATTTTGCAAAAACCAATTAAAATATTAAGACAAAGTATATAATCTTTTGGGGTGGCCAAATAACCTTCAATTTTTGTGCAAACCCATCTCAAGATTCCTTCAAGATTCATTCAAACACAACCTCTAAGGGCCATGCAAAAGTTCACCTCCCTGCCATTGTTCTTCCCTAGAGCCATGAAACCTTTGTGGCTTGTGAACCATTCGTAGGCATCCCCAAGTAAAGTGAAATAGCAAAAACACAAAATATCAGAGGACCCTTGTGGGTCCACTTTTTTTGGGCCACTGCATGCAGATGAAACCTACCTTATCGTCATTCTAAAATGGCCATCCTACACCTACTTCCTACATCATGGTTTCCACCAAGTACCATGCCACCAAACGATCAAACCTATGACTCTAGTGGGCCATTCCCTATGGACCTCTTCCTTCCCTATGCTATCATCTCAATTATATCTTCAAATGTTGAGGTCCTTGCTCCACCTTGCACCATGGACCCCATGGTCCTCCTTGCCTTCCAAAGTTAACATAAGAAAATGCTAAGTCTAAAATCTCCTTGTGGGATTAACTTTGTGGGGGTCCATCTATAGACCACCCCACTATCATCACAATCGATCAAAACAACCAAGCACCCATGTCGATCCGCTTATTGGATTCTGACCCCGCCATTTCCATTCAAACATTTAACAAAAAAATGACTGAGTATAATGCATTGTGGAGCTCACCTTGTGGGCCACTGCCTGTGGCCCGCCATCATATGGTTTTTTTTTGCTAACAGCCACACCTTGCCTTCCTTCCACAGGGCAGGGCCTGAGTTCTCTTCTGCCATCTAAGTCCTTTCAAATGAAATGGTTAATGATAGGGTTTTCCATGGACCCACCGCTTGTGGGATGATACACCATCATTGCCATCCCAAAACAACCATCTCTTGATGGCCTCTTGCCAATCTCTACCTGCAAACTTCCAAATCATTGAACCAAAGGGAAAATGCTTAAACCATTTGATTTGCCTATGGGGCCCAACTTGTGATATTCCTCATGCAATTTTATGCCTCCAAACTATTTTTTCTCTGTGACAGAACTCCAAATGACTGTGATGCATCCTACTTCTGCATGCCTTAAGCCTGCATGAACAAACCAACTAATTAAATGTCTCCAAAGGATTCAAAATTTATTTTTGCATGTGCCAAATACCTTAGATCCTTGACTAATGACCAAACTTCAAATGTGGAACTTTGAACGCGGGTGGCCATGTGTGGGCCGCCATGCTCCTAGTGTCATTCTGCTCCTGACTGCTCCTAATGGTTTCCAGCTTAGCAAAACCCGCATCGCTAGGCCCACATTATTGTAATTGATCCAAGGATGCCTCAAATGATGAATGATATTAAATGTTAATGAATCCTATGATCTTTTGGAGATGATTTTTTGAATCTAACCCTTGTTTTGTAGGATTTAGCTAACACTTCCTTGATTTTATGAATGTGCTTACTCCATCCTTTTGTGTAGGATTTATGGAATCTTCTATAGGACCATCAGATAAGTTTTTCAAAAAAGAGAAAGGAAAGAAGCCTGCAAAAGCACCCAGGGGAAAGGAAGAAAAGGATTAGATGAAGTATCAGTTTCACAGGGTGGAAATTAACTCCAAACTCACTTCTAATTGGGGCACCATATTCGACACAAACCTCAGACACCTGGAAATTGATGAATTCATGAAAAGGCTGAGAGTGAACCCAAGGACTAAGAATGCATTGAAATTTAGAAAGAGTGGCCTCACCAAAGTGGTCGACTTCCCTCCTACGCTCATTGCTCCAAAACTAGTCATGTTGTGTAGGGAGTGTTATGATAGGAGCAAAAAAATCATCGATAATGATGGCAGAGTGTTAGAATTATTTTTTTTCTAGGTCTATAGGTCAGACCTTGCATATCCCCACGTTTGATAAGATGGAAGAAAATAAGAAGGGATATGTCGAGAACATGTGGAAAGTAGATCCCCTAGCATGTAAGAAATTGATCAACCAACATTGGTTGAAGGATAAGAGGGGTAATGTTGCTAAAGTACCATAGGATTTATTCAAAAGTGACTTCCACAAGGAGTACCATGACTTGGTTGCTTTTCTTAGTAGGGTAATGTGCCTCCCCATTTCTACCTTATTCTAGGAGTGTATGTTTTACTTTATCAAAGAAATCTTTCATGGTAAGACAAAGTTTCATTGGGAAAATATCATTAGCGATAACATCCATTCCTAGTTGATGTTTGTAAAGAAAACATTTTGGTTCTATATGACATCCTATTTGGTATATATTCTAGTGGAGACATTCCCATACAAGGTCCTTTTTGTGGCACCTAATCTAGATCCAAGGAGAGATCTTAAATTCTACTAAAGATACCCTTAGTTACAATACAATAATTTCAAGAAAGACTATCAAAGGGTGAATGATGCCTTCATTGGGCATATTATCAGACTTCTTGGGGGAGACTTTGAGAGAAAAGTCTCACATAGCTCCAAAGCATTCATTTAGAGATTTGGGTACCAATTCATATAGTTCCCAATGTTTATGAATATTAGAGCAAAAGGTTTCTCTATAGGCCCTACACATTTCCACACTACCCTAATGACCAAATGATCCTATTGGAGGTCTCTCGATAATTGTAGAAAGCTCATGCCTTACTGAGCAATAAACATAGAGCGGGGATCCCATATCCCCTAATCTTCGGACAAGGAATGTATTCCTGTCCTGCTGCCCAATGTGTAAAGTATTCAGAGAAGGAGATGGTGGAGTACAATTTGGCCCTCCACACAACTTGGCCAAAAATTGACCCATATGGGAAATTAAAGAAATACGTGGGAAAACAATATTCCCATCGGCCACACCTTGAGGAATTTTGGGCCAACTATAAAGATGACAAAGAAGTGTAAATGAGATGCTACATGCGGACGAAGGCCCAGTTTGTGAACTCTATCATCTTGTTTCTTGTGCCTGATCAAGTTGTTGAGGAAGATGACACACTTATCGATGAAAGGTCTGATGTTGTGGCTAATAAATCGCTTCCATTAATAGATTGGAATGAAGAAAAGGTCAATGATCTCCACTTGGTAACGTAACCAATTGTAGACAAAACTAGGCAGTGGGTTGATGCCCAAGTTGCTCAACTCAAAGTACAAGGTGTAACAGTGACATATGGTGAGCTCAAGGATGAGCTCGAAAGAAAAATGGATAGTGGAGATGCTACTACCTCCACAAGAGAACCACTAAATTCCCCTCCGAAAACAAGATCAAAGAAAAGGAAGGATGTGCCTGAGTGCCATCCCAAGCATAAATTATACACACGCAAGGTTGAAGAGGGTGAACCTTCAAAGAAAGAAAAGAAAACAAGAGGATTTGTGGTTAAGATGCTAAAAATTTAGGAGGATCCTGAGCATGAGAGAGAGGAAAAAATTGAGCAGCCACAATCACCATTGTCCACCTTCGCTCCTATCACTACTGTTGTCATTACCACTCCACCTCCTACATCTCAGGCATTGCCTGTTTCATCGTTGCCTGCCATGGACATCTCAATCCACCTCTCTTCCACCCCACTAACGACTCTGGTAGTGGTACTAGATTATTCCTTGAAAACAACATCCTCATCGTCATCCTCCTCACTGCCTCCTCTGCTTCCCATTCTCTCTATCTTGATGTCTACAGCCACTGTGACTATGCCTCTTCTCACTCTGTAAGAAGCTTTTCCAAAATATCTATAGGTTGTGCCTTCTGGGATCCTGAGGGTAATTATGAATCCCACTATTTAGGCCCTGATGGCCCAGATTGTCGCTCATTTTCTTGTTCCTCCACTGCCTACAGAGCCACCAGAAATGGAGGCCACCATGATGATATCTAAAGAGATGGAAAATTGACAAAGGGAGGCTAGCAAAGGAATAATTGAGGTACCCGAAGGCCCTTACTTTGAACAACTAGAGGGTGGGTTAACTATAAAATTGGATAAGGTAGTGACCGATGAAGAAGGGTCACAATCTTTGAAGGAGGATTTTGTAGCTCTCAACGTGAATTACATAAAAGAAACCTCAGATCAAGAGTTGGAAGAGGAGTTGTCCTGGTAGCTCAAGGACATAGTTGAAGAAATTAAATCTGAGGGGCACCCCTTTGAAGAAAATTTAATTACCGAAGTGAACGTGGAGATATTTGAAGAACCTCCACTGATTGGCCAAGATAAGGGCCCCGAAGTAGCTTCTAAAAAGGAAGAAGGAGAGAAGGAAGCTGAAAAAGAAGAGGAATCAAAGGATACACCAAAGAAGAGCCTCGAGCTTGGGCACCTTGAACATGAACTAGAAAAAGAGGAAAAAGAAGTGCCTCTGGAAGAAGATACCACCAAAGAAAAAATAGCCTCCTTTGAAATAGACAAGGAAAAGGATATATAGATCAAGGACTCCGATGAAGAAGAGAAAGAAGATCAAGAGGCCCCAAGGCATGAAGAAAAAAATCCTCAACAAGAGGAGGAAGGTGATCATGAATCACCTAAAGGAGAGGCCAAGGTGCCTAATTGGCTTTAGAATAAACTAAAAAAGAGGGCTCTTGTGGTCATTGATCTAAGGACTAGACTCAAGGAAATATTGGCTCAAGCACAAATAAAGGAAAAGAAAGAAAAGAAGCCAAGAGCCCGCTCCCACATCATAGTTGATGCCTCCAGATTGAGAATAGTGAAAACTTCTACCCCGGTGACAGAAAAATAGGTTGGTGTTAATTAAAACATCTCTACTATCAACCTAGGCCTAGCCACCAGAGAGAAAAAGATCAATGAGCTCCAAGGGACATTGGAAAAAATTGTGCAACAAATGAACTAGGACCAGTCCACCAAAGAGGAACTGAAGGCACAAGTGGCAGATCTCACCACTTATATCCAACAATGGACATCCTTGGAAGAGCAGGCTCCCACTACATCATTCGTGCCCCCTCTTCTCTCCGAAGAAGAGCTCACCCGAGTGGAGAAAATGAAGAATTGGACCAAGGCTACATCAGATTGGCTCCAGCAGGTGATGTATAATGACAATACGGGCATCCATCATGCTACTTGAATGTGCAATAAATTTTGAGATCTCCAAAAGTAGTTGGAGGCTACATAGAGGACATGTCACAAGTTCATCAAGCTATACAAGACTACCTATCCTAATCTCGAGTCCATTCTAAATATGCCAAAGAAGATGTGGGAAAAGGAGTTGAAGCTTGTTGCAAATGATCATTGGCTAGTGGAGACATGGAAAATGGGCCTAAATCATAGAAAATATGTCCTTGAAAGGGTGTTGCACAAGGTTGAATTAGACCTATAATGGGTTGTTGAGCATATAATGGATAGTGAGGATTACCTCAAGATGATGACAAATTATGATATGCCCACCCTGGAACTAGATTTAGAGAAAATCAAGCCATACTTCCACAAGAAAATGGAGTAGGGGGTAATAGATGCTCTTACATCAGGTTTCATGGAATGTGTTGCAATGGAATTCACATAGTCTAAGCAAGTAATTAAGGGCATGCCCAAATGCACCAAGCACTGGGAGTAGATCACGGGAAGATTTAAGAAGTTGTCCTTTCAGATCCTTCAATCTGACATCCTAGAATGGGATAAGCTTTAGTGTTTTATTGGAAAATTTATGGAATATGCCACTCTTCAGAAGGATGCAAGAAAGCGAGTGATAGATGACGATTTCCTGATAGTGTAGCTAGAAAGGAAGGCACTAACTAGAAGACAAAACTACTACAACTGCAGCCACTAGAGGATAAAATAGAGGAAATGACAAAAGATGTATTTTATATTGATATATTTTGGGGGTAGGTGAAACCCTAATGTAAAATTAATGTTGGTCACATAATGAAAGTAAATCCTAGCCACTCAATTTAATTTTTGAAAACTATAAATAGGGGTTGCCTCTCATTTTCAAAGAGAGAGTTGAGTTGTTGTATAAAGACATGATTTAGAAATTTCAATAGAATTTCATTATTTTGGTGGATTCTTGTGTTTCTCACATGTTGCATGATTTATCTCCTCAAAATTGATAGATCTAGATAGATTTAGCTTGTTGTTCTAAGTGTTTTAAAGTTTCTTTTGGTAGTTTAGTTCATGATGTACATTGACAGTGAAGAATGCTATGGTGTCGATGCTTTCCATGTTCATGTTTTTTGTTGTTTGTTGATGATAAATAGTAGTGTAAAGCTAGTCTGAACATTAACTCATTGTTGCACTTAAACTTCATCTTTTATTCATGCTTTATGGTGAATGAATAGTTGAAAATTTTTAGACCTTATAATATAACACTAGTTTCATGAGACTATTTGATATTTTGGCTAAGTGGGACTCAGTTTTGTGAAGGTTGTCCACTATAGCATCCTCCATTGTCACTATTCATCATTAGTTGCAGGTCTAGGAACTCTTCTATCCCTTTTCCCTTTTGAACTTTTCTTTAAAATAAGAGCTAATGCAAGGTCCTATCATCATTGTAAAGCCAAATATGATGTTGCATATGGAGTTTTAAACTGTTTTTTTAAACTTGCATCATTTGAAAATCATTTCTAGAATTCCACAAATTCTATTTGAAGATCCAATTCTTTCCATCTCAGTGAACCATAAACGCCCTTTGTGATTACCAGCAAATCACATCAATCAACTGATTTTTTTTTGTAAATCATGACCTGACACCTAAGAGACCTTGAGATAACTTTCTACAACTTGTTTGTAGGGAGCTGTCTTTCAAGAGAGGCATTGCATTTGTGTAGAGCATGTGTTGAGAAGTCTAGAAAAATCCATCAACATGTACCTATTCTATTAAAAGAATGGATACTTGTTTTGAAGTTGAAAAATGACACTTCCCCTAAAAGTAGACCTGACTTCTTCCACTTACCCTTATTGACTATTTTAAAAATCATGTCTGCCACCTCCCCATTCTTTCATCTATAATTTTTCAAGAGAGGTAAAAAAAAATTCCAATACACCTAAAGTAAAGATAAATTGTATCTCCCACCAATATCAATTGGAGACTCTAAAGAGCTCACTCCCTCATTCGATACATTCAAAAACAAAATCATGCATAGATAGGATGAGATTTTGGCCTCCTCTCTCACTAATGCTAGCTCTTATAGTATAATCAGGTGTCAACTCTATCCCATAAATTAAAAAAAGGTAGTATTCAATCAGTGCTAAGGTTACATAGCCCCATGAGCCTACAACACATACAAAATGAAGGATAATGACTAGAAAATTACATAATGATAATTTTTTTAGGAGATTTATCTCTAAAGTCCAAGAATAACCAGCACTAGAGCACTTCAAGCTACCTAAACTCATAATTAATAAAACTTATTTAGCATAAAACTAAAAATCATATCTATTAGATGAACGAATAGATTGATCATTAGATCTGAAAATTAAATGAAGGATTGTCTTCCTTCTTTAAAAATGGGAGGAAATAAAAACACAATATTTAGAATAGTTAAATTTCTCTCTCATACTAGAAGTAAAACAATATATATCCTCTCAGTGATAAGAAATTCAAAGTACTCCCCTATTATATTTATAAAGAGATAGTGAAGTTGACAATTCTTTTTGAGTAACAAGTTGATCTAGAGGGGGACTTGGACTCACTCACTTGAAGGAAAGATCCTCTCTTGGTATTTTTTTATTTCTTACATTGCATGGTGTCTCTAGATTAAGATAGTTTGGAATTTGATTGTTTAACTAACCTATAGGTATTAAAAATAAATATATATAAAACATCCTCTTACCATTAACTTATGGGAATATTTCATTTCTATTATAATATTTGATGCACAAATATTGTATTTCCATAATGTATGCATTTTGTTAAATTTATAAGTAAATTTCTATTTCCATAATAGATTGATAGGCAGATTTCCATTCAAAACTTTTTAGTTTAGAATCTTATTTTAGTTATAGATTAGTATCTAATTCTAGTTCAAAATCATATTAGATTCTCTAGTAAAAGGGATCTATTACTCCCAGTAGTCAAAGTCTACCACAAATGGCCTTGAACACCACTTGGATCAATAAAAATTAAATAATGAGTGTATTGAATACTACAATGACCTCACTAGGTTAAAAGATGTGACATAATCTCAACTGACTCGACATGCCCAAATATGTAATTTATCACCTAAAAGATGTCAAAAAAATATTAGTATCTATTGTTACAAGAGGATGAATAAGGACACAATGAAATGAATATCAATTTACCCATACAAGATATAAAATCTCCAACCTTCACTCGTGCAAGGTAATAATGACATAATATTATGTCTACTTTGATATGTTGTTTATTGGTTGATCTATCATTGCTTTAGTTAGTGTATGTTTGAACTTATGATAGTGATGAAATCATTAATGAAATATCTAATTTCATCTATAAATATCAAGTTATTATTTGATGTGTATGGAGGGGTGACATAAGATAATATCTTAGAGTGATGCCTCAATCGTATCCCACTCTTTCATGTCTTGCTTACTTTTTTTTATCTTATTGTGGATGATGTAATTGGCCAATGAGTTAAGCTACTTGTTGGCTTCCCTATAGACATGTATATTAAAGGCCCCCATACAATATAAGATAGGCCAAAAATATGGAGTGCGCATTTTCTTGATTGCATTTATGATTATCATGTTATCAACCTCAATTTGGATGTTTTGCAAGTCATTTTCTATATGCAAATTTGGAGGCTCAATAGTAGAGCTCAAGTCTCCACTTCAATATTGGTTCTCATTGCTAGTTGCATTGCAATAATGATGATTAGATAACCCCTAACATCTCTCACTAGGTAGCTAGCTCCAAATTGACCTATATTCTCTCTTGAAACATTGGCAAAAAAAAATTTGACACATCCTTCCTAAAGAGGTTTCCACTTGATCAAGTTCCTCAAATTTTGAAAAGACTTAATTCTACCATCCCCTTGAATAAAGAAATTTCATATTTATTTCTATATATTTATTCCGAATATCTATAATCTTAACTCATTATCTTGAAGTAATTAATTTATTCATTACAATATATATGAACTTTTTATTCTTCCCTTACAAATTTAAATTTAATTTTTTTTTATAATTTAAAAATATAAAATAAAAACTATTAACATAAATATCTTAAATACATCTATAAAAAAAAACTAAATATTAAACTATTTTATTCATTTAATAATTATTTTATTTGTATGTACATAATCTTGATAGTCTCTACCTTATTATTACTATAAAACACGTCTTAATATAATGATTGATGCAACACACAGCCCTATTAAGATTATGTGGACTAAATATTTCATGTTTACTCTTCTTACTAAAGTTTTGGCATTTTTTTTTGCTAAACTCTGCACTCTATTGTCTTTATTGATTTCTATAATAACATAGAAATTTAAATATTGAATTTAAAATGAAATAAATAGTTGGAAAAACATTTGAGTCCACTCGATAGGTCGGAATAATTGAACTTTAAAGAAAAAGGTCAACCATTAAGACAAAGGCGGTCCAATACTCGAATGAGTTACTTTGCCTTTTTCCTATTGGCTCTACTTTTCCGTGATGGTGGGTATCTTATAATAAAGCTTGATGAGGGTGGCCATTATTTGGCATTATTTTCACATTCCAAAGAATATAAGACTTTGGCTTTTCCACGAATGCATTGAACTAAAAATATTAAATAATACTACCTTTAATGCTAGTGGGTTAATAGATGAATACAACAAGACTACTTTCTATTGTCCCCTCGCTTGGATATGCACTTATGGAGATTCCATACTTTTATAATGGTCATGCTATTTCACTTTGAGTTTATATATATAGTGATAATTGATATGATGTATAAAGTTGGACTTTTTTAATTTCACATATGTATTTTATTATTAATTTTTTTCATGTTTGTATATGTACTAATTTTTATTTAGTAAGATGATATCTAAATCTAGTTATTATTACATTTTATTATAAGTTTATAAATACAAAGTGGTTATGTAATTATGTGCTTGTTTTTTTCGGTTCAAATTTAAGATTTGAGTTTGATTGACTCACCCCATTTAAGATTTCTATTTTGAACCAACTAAACAAAAATTTGACATGAATTAAAGTTATCTTTTAGTCTATAAAGACGTTTAATATATTCATTATAATCATCAAAGAATCCTTAAGCATTCAAATATATATTCATTATAAAGAGAATAAATAGCAACACATTTGTTTACCTAATATTTTCAATATGATTCAATTTCAACTCGTTGATCAAGGAAAAATGTGTACAACCTGATAAGACATTTATCAATATTGTAAATCCCTAAATTCTCAAAAATGGTAGAGAAATAGGTTATTTATTAATGAAGATGCAAGACAAAATCTTTAAGATTACTAGGATGAATTTTAAGCACATGTAAAAAATTGCAATCACAAATTCAAGTCACACCTGCAAGATTATCCTATGAAATGGTGAATATCCATCATGTAATTCCAAGAAATTTCACTAATAAAGAGGCACCATTCCCAAGTTTAATAGAAAACAATTATCTAGAACCTTATCCATTTGAAATCAATCTTTAATTATCAAGCTAAGTATCGCCCTCCATCTTGTCAAATTTACTTTTCTCAACTCTTAATTAACTATATTTAGCTAACTTAGGCTACTTGTGCATGTTCACTTCCATTTATTTAACTACCCTAAGTTAACCTCTAAGGAAACATAATTTCATTTTTTACTTTCGTGAAATCATCCAATCTTACACAACCTAACCTTATTTCTAGGATTTTATATTAAGGCTTTTTTATCTACATTTTTTATGACACAACTTATTTTCAAATTTACTCTATGTACATAATTATGGCTCATTGATATATCATTTTATATTAGGTTTTGTGTTATTTATTGTGATATATCTTTACATACACTACCCTCCCTTGGCTACCAAATCAAGGTTTTATTTTCTAATCTAATATACCATTTCTATTTTTTAATTTTTCAATCTAATAGTTGAAATTTAAGCTTCAATTTCATATCTTTTGTTTATACTACTTGGAAGGAGTGCCTACCTGAAACCTAACATGGCCCAAATCAATGAAAATTAATTATATTCCTAGAATCATAATGAGACCAATGATGACTATGATCATGATAACCAAGTGGATTATCAATACTTTGCAATTGAATTGGTTAGTTTAGCTAATATCGAAAATCTTACACAAGTTGCAAATCTATTCCATGTCTATGTTTGCAAGTAAATCATTATAAATTAAACTTTGAAAATAATTTTAGGAGAGTTTACTTATTCTATAGTGACAAGTATATATATGTCCATATCTACCTTTGATCCCTCTTACACCATTACTCTTTCCATTGGCACTGCTCATGCTCATAAGACCATTATCACTAGTGATCCACAATCGAGTACTTATCATATCCTAATTATCCTCCACATTATGTCCCAAACCTTTGATATAATCTTCATATGATATCCACTACCCACATGAAGTACCAAAATTCTAAAACTATTTCCTCTACTAATACTAGGCCTATTGTTGCCCCAATTTCACATGCCATACTACATCCCCTACCCTTAGCACCCTTAAATAGTTTTCCTTGCCCATGGATTTTTCCCAAAACACTATTAAATTTACTCTAGAATCACTCCTCATATGCCTCTTAATGATTCCTCATTTAGTTTTCATTTCTTCATTTACCCTAGATGTATTAATTCACAAAATAGATCGGGAAAGAAAGTGGAAATAAATCCTAGTGAAAGTAGATGAATTTATGGATGTCATATCCATGCATCACTTTCTTATTAAATTTTAATATGTCCATTACTTATGAGAACCATGATTTTATATGTATGATGATAAAGGTGACCTTAGATCTTATGATTCCACATGTATAAACTCTCTTTATGAGGATAATTTGTTAATAAATTTATGTTCACAAGCTTTTCAGTATTTTCTATAGATTGTTTATTCACTTCCTCAAGGATCTATCCATTCTTTCTATGATCTCTCTAAATTTATTTTAAAATAATTCAAATAATTTTTTTTTATGGGAATGCATGGTAAGTTAAGAATGAATAAATTTGTACCATGCATAAGCTTGAAGAATCATGATTTAGGAAATGTGTAGACACCGAAAATTGGTCTAGGCCTGCAAACACCACTTTCGACATAATTTTCTATAGTCCATGGTCATGCATCCGCAAATTGCTCTATTGGTCAAGGTAGAACTTAAGAAACTATTGAACGTGGGATTCATAAGGACAATAGACTATGTAGATTGGATATCAAATCTGGTACTAGTGACTAAGCCAACTGGGGGCATTCGAATTTGCACTGACTTTAGGGACATCAACAAGGCATGTCCTAAAGATGACTTGCCATTTCCAAATATCGACATGATAGTAGACCTTACTGTAGGATATGAGATGCTATCCCTTATGGATGGTTTCTTTGGATATAACCAGATAAAGATAGCACCTAAAGATCAACATAAGACAACTTTCACATGTCCAT
The DNA here is from genome assembly GCA_007115665.2 of Sequoiadendron giganteum. NCBI lineage: Eukaryota > Viridiplantae > Streptophyta > Pinopsida > Cupressales > Cupressaceae > Sequoiadendron > Sequoiadendron giganteum. The sequence goes on from CM021102.1 coordinate 65,666,205, forward strand.
GGGGCACATATTGTTGGAATGTTATGCCGTTTGGCCTTAAGAATGCAGGAGCCACTTACCAACGAGCAATGACTACAATTTTTCATGATTTTTTGCATACATTCATGGAAGATTATGTTGATGATATTATAGCCAAGTCAGAAACAAGGGAAGATCATTTGAAAGTGTTAGACAAGATATTCCAAAGGTTAGAAAACCACAATGTCAACCTCAATCCGAAGAAGTGTGTCTTTGGAGTGAAATCAGGGAAGCTGTTAGGGTATATCATCTCTCACAGAGGCATTGAAGTATATCTGGAGAAGGTACGAGCAAACATAGAAATGCCTCCTCCAACTAGCATTGGTCAACTTAGAACACTACAAGGGAGATTATAGTCCATTAGGCGTTTCATAGTACAATTGGCGGATAAAATACATCCATTTCAGCATTTACTCAAGAAAGGAGTGCCATTGGTGTGGACACCTAAATGTCAAAAGGCCTTCCAACAAATCAAGGACTATTTGCTTACTCCATCAGTCCTAATGCCACCTATAGAGGGAAAACCATTGATACTTTACATCTCAGCAACTCAATCGGCATTAAGAGCTCTTCTTGCACAACACGATGATAAGGTCATGAGAGAGCAGTGTATTATATCAATCGAACATTAGTGGGCTATGAATTGAAAAAATCAAGTACTATGGTGACTCACTGATGATTTTTTATTTTCAAGATACTATGGAGGAAATGAATAAAGGGTAGTGGCTCATACTCATGGTTGAAAAATACATTGAAGCTATAGAAGAACGTAATACATCTTAAAACTATTTAGGCTTGTATTTATATGCAAACGAAAAAATATTCTTGAGTGGAAATTTAGTCGTGGGCCTCTTATAAATGCTCTGGAACAATATAAATTTATTAATACAGAACCTAAAACTTCAACAGATCACACAGTGTACTTTTGAATATGAATAAGGAAATTTGGTATCAGTGGTTGGATATCTAATCCTTTCTTTAGTATTGAGTGGAATGGAATCAAATGTGACAAACGAAATCTAATTTGAATCTTGGAAACTTATTTTTATAGAACGAATCTAGCCGAGTCTTTAAAATATGTGTTTAATTTTAAAAAAATGGAGAAAGTACATCTCCAAAACAATAGGTTTAGTGGTTGCATACCAACTTGTCTCTCTAATTTTAACTTAACTTAAAAGAGTTTGACATATAGAACAATAATTTTAGTTGAGAAGTTCCTTTTGGACTTTTGGATCATAATTTGGTTTTCAAACACTTTGGGAATCAATATCTTGTCCTGCTCAAAGGTAAAAACAAAGAGGCGATGATTTGATCAATCGTTAGCGATATCCTTGATATTCTATTAGTCTTGATATAGATATGTTTCTATCATAGAAGATAATATATAAAACTAGGTACATCGTTCAAGGTACGAAACCCTATGAGGTCTCCCTCATTAGCATAGAAAAGCTAAGGACAATGACTCGGGATTTCAACCAAGAGATCAAACAAGGGGAATTTGGAACTGTCTTCTATGTCAACTTAGTGGATGAAATGAAATATTTGTAAAAGTACTATCCTCTTCATCAAAGCAAGGAGTGGATGAGTTCCAAAAGGAGTTTGATCTTCTATCAAGAGTGAATCATAAGAACTTGTTATGTGTTCTTTGATACTGTGACTACTTCAAAGCCTTTATGCTTGTTTACGAGAACACAAGTGTAAGATAACTTTGGGATCACTTCTATGGTTCATTGCCAAATCCATCTACCCTAGATTAGTAGATTAGGATTCAAGTATCCCTAGATGTAGTAGAAGGGCTAGAATACCTATATTGGAGGACATCACAAAAAATAATTCATGAATATTAAAGAGTTCAAACATCCTCTTGGACTTGAATATGAGGGAAAAAGTTGTAGATTTTGGGCTTTCAAGAACTCTTCAAGATGATGCAATCTCTTATGCAACTAAAACAATTAAAAGAACAATGGAATATATGGATCCAAAGTATTTTAATACCAACAAGTTGGCATGGAGAAGTGATGTGTATAGCTTTAGAGTGGTCTTGTTAGAGATAATGTGCAGAAGAAAACCAGTCAAAGACGTAGGTTGTGAAGAAGAAGAAACCTTGTGAGATTGGTAATTCTCCATACAAAGGCACATCGAGATTGTCCTTATCGCTAGATAAACATCATAGGTAAGAATTTATCTTTGGGATCAAATGAGATTGAATGTTTCAATTATGTTGCTCATCTAAAACATGAATGCGTGGAGAGAGAAGAATACAAGAGACCCTCCATGAATGAGATTGTATCAGGGATAAAATAGGCTATGCTTTATATCGAGCTTAAAGACATAAGTACTATAAAATTTGTTGATGCCAATTTGGAGGCAACACGCCTTGGGAAGTATAGGGAACCGTATTGTAATTTTTTTCTCAAAGATCAAGAAATGTCTATGCTTAAAATAGGGAAAGCATTGTGCTAGCTAAAAAGGGTCAATTTGATACAAAAATAAATTTTTTACATAGGCGTGAGAAGCTATAGCAGGAGAAATATTTTTTTAGATGCCTAATGTCTCAAATACATTAAGAATAGTCTCAAGATTTTAAAATAATATTATTAAAATCAATACATTTGACACCATCAAGTTACATCTTATGCATGCTATTACAACTCCTTTAGAAATATTTTATAAATATGATTTTAATTTATATATGTGAATCAAACCCGGTTTGAATATCTATCCTCTATAAAAGAAATAGAGAAATATGAATGGCGTCTTGTACAATTGTCCTTTCAAAAGTTCCATGAATTCATGTAACTTTAGAACCATGAAAAATTAAATCTCTTGAAAACAAAGCACTCAGAGCGAACTTGATTTTTTTTCAAAATAAAAAGAGAATTTAAATTGTAATCTTATTACGAGGGGTGAGTGTAGAGAAACAAAAATGGAAGAGAAAATTATTTACATTGCAAAAAAATTTAAAGAGGAATTATATTATAATCATTCGGAAAATTACATCAATATATTGGATTTTTTAAATTCATTGTTTTCCCATGAATAACTACTCCAAATTCCCTTATGGGAATAACTTCCCAAAAACTAATTATTAATTTATTTATTACTAAAAAAATAGCCTAATAACTAATTTATTAAATGTAAACTTTAATTTCATAAGAACCCCCTCCCCCTCCCTTAAAGTTTATATAATAGAAAGACAAAATCAAAATTTAAAAGTGTAAACCTTAAATTCCTAACATCCTCCCCTTAAGATTTACATTACAAAAAAGAAAACAAAAATAATGTATCAACATTAACCTAAACTTCATGGTTGAGGAAAATGGTTTGATTAGCCAACTGTGCATTAACATCAACTTAAACACCTTATTCTAGGAAAATTTCCTCAGCATCAACCCAAAATCCTCATGTTTGGGTAAATGTTATGATTATTCAACTCTACATTAACATCAATCCAAACTCCTCATGTTTGGATAAATGTTTTGATTGTCCAATGTTTACCTTTGAATCAAGACACACTCCATTCTTCATAAGAAAATCACCAACCAAATGCGAATCGAGACTCACTCCATTATCCACAGTAAAACTCCTTGATTTGTAGATCGAAACTTACTCAATTATCCACAAATACACATCTACCAAAATATGGATCGCGAGAAACTCAATTATCTATAAATAGTTTTTGGATTGAATTATCCACAGACCGACAACACAACTCACTAGGTTTGTGGATTCAATTACACACATACCAACAAATCACTACATACCCCATCTTGCTCCTAATATGATTAGAGATGAAACAAATGATTCTCATGCAAAGAATCATACCCGATCGAGAAGCTAGCTCGAGATGATAGATGTCCTCTCACCTTCATTTCCTCTAGCCTCCAATGTGGCCCCTTTAGATCTTATTCATTAATGTTTCTTTTATCTCGAAACTACATTAAGTCAGTCATAGACATAGTCGAACTGCGTTGCCTCTATGACTGGGCTGTAGGCAAGGCCATCAATCGATGTGCCCCCGAGGCATTAGGTTTGTCAGTCTAGGTTTGTCATATATCACACACATTTAAATCATGACGCTTTGTATATTCAAAGTCATTGGTCATGTCTAAATACAAGGTCTATGCGTGCACAACGTAGGCAAGGCTAATCAATTGATGAGCTCCTGAGACCACACTAGGTCAGTCCAATAGGGTTCATTCACAATCACTATCACACAAGTTGCATATCATAGTTTAAGGTATCATCTCATGTCATACACTGTCTACACACACACACTTTTATTAGTCAAAGAATCTAAACAAGTCATGCAACAACAAGGCAAAACATCTCAAACAAGTCATGAAGTCAATATCAAACACATTGTCAAAGCGATCAACCTATGTCTTACGCAAGATATGCCTTTCTTGTCAACAGACATCAAATTGTAATAGTCTCATGTGGCTTGTCACCTCAACGTCATCAGACACCAACGTCTTATACGACACGTGTATTACTAAAACCAGGCTTTGTCATGCCTTATACAGAAGTCACCAAGTCGAAACCAGACTCAACGTCTTATGCGGTATGTGTCATTCTCTCACATTACGCTATGTCAAACATCAACATCAAACTATCCCACAAGATCAAGTTTTGGCGAATACATTTATTTGGCTTTATGACTTTATATCTTATTTTGTCTTATCTTTTTATCGATTTGTGCAAGATCCTATTACTAGCTTTCTCGATGATGTCCCTTGAAGGATTTAGAGAAGTAATGACGTCTTAGGATTCTTTTTCTTTGTCTATTGTCTATCAACTGTCTTTTTAACATTGGTTTTTGAGTCATGTTACTAGTTTCCTCAAGGATGTCCTATCAAGGATTTAGAGGAGCAATGATGTCTCATGACCTGTCTTTTATTTGTCTGCTGTTTGTGGTTTGTCTTGACCAAATGACTAGAGCATCATCTCCTTAGTCTGAGTTAAGACACTCCTTGTCAACGATTATCTATTTTTCACAGGTGGATAACTTTTTACACTATAGTCTATCTCATATTATAGTGTGTACTATCCATTTGTGTCATGTCTCGCCCAATGATGATAACAAGCAAGTATAGCATATTTGGAAATATATTGAAGATTATGTCTTTTTCTCAATCAATCAAACTTAATTGTTTCTTACTAACATTTTGCAATCATCCATGCTAACATTTCTTCTTTTCTACATCTTCACCACCATTATCTATCCATTTCAAGAGCACACTCATGTTCTTCAAACCCGCCTATCATCTCAAGGGGGCATACCACTACCTCCTCATCATTCTCCCTTTCACTGGGGCATACCCTACCCTGTTTCATGCTGGGGCACAATCAAGGCATATTTTCTTTGACACAATGTTGTACCAACATTGTATCAAAGAGGGGAAAACTATAGATACCTAAAATTGGTCTAGGCCTGCGAACACCACTTTCGACATAATTTTCTATAGTCCATGGTCATGATCAAATAATGTTAATTATTTAATTACCCTTTCTAACACATTTCCTCTATTAATTAAATACCCCCTTTTAATTAATTCATTAATTCATAAATGACCTTTATTCAACTTGGATAATTAAATAAATCATATTTGTTTAATTATGTTGCTAACTAATTAATTCTTCCTTCTTAATTAAATAATTTATTATTTAATTACCCCTTTAGCATAATTTTCAACTATAATTAAATATCTTTATTTAATTATTCATTTAACCCCCTTTTCAACTATAATTAAATATTTATTATTTAATTATTCATATTATCCTTTTCGAAAGTCAAATTAAATAAATTATCTTTATTTATTTAATTAAATCTTCTATTTTTGAATGTTGAATTGAATTAACATTTAATTCACATTTAATTCATTTATGTCACATTCCTCTATCATTCAGTTATCTAAATCATTCACTTACCTTCTTACTTGAGATCTATTTTTAGTTCTCGAGTTATCTCTGAATTTAACTGTTGATCATCTCTGCAGGAAGACTCTTTGTCACAACTAGTTGATTAACTAGTTCTAACTCATATGCATGTATGCATCTATTAATTAAATATCTTTTATTTAATTATGCATTCGAATTCCTCATCTTTGAGTTTTGACTTTGTCTTTGACATTCAAAGTCTATTTCTTCTATTTTCGAAGATTCTTAACTGAAGATTAAGATCTTGTTCTATTTTTAGTCTTTTCTGACTCATGTTCTAACTCACGTTCTATCTGAGACAAAACTCACATCGCATGGCATTCATCAATCTTGTCCATCGATCTCTCTTTCAATCCGAGCCGATCATTTCAAAACACAAAATCTATAAAATGGCCTGTCATAATCATTATTCCTCCTCCTGAAATCATACACTTTTGAGAAGAGAGACCATTCTTCAATATTTTTCTTAGACATTCAACACAGCTATACTTGCATTCAAACACAGAAATCTTAGGGCAAGAATACTAAAAAGGAAAAATGGAGAAGAGCAATGGAGATAATTCGAAGGGATGAATGCATGTTTGGTGAGATTAATTTAGTTTGTTTAGTTTTTATCATGTTTTCATATTCGTTCTTTATTGTTAGATTTTAGATTAGTTTTGATTTAGATTAGGATTAACAATTGTTCGTTCTAGCTACAGATCTTATCACATATTTATTCTAATGTTACAGGTAACACATCACATAACAACTTATCTTTGTAACCTCCAATGGATAACTCCACCATTGTTTGTTCATTGACAAGAACACTCTGCCCTTTGTTCAACCATGTTACTTTGTAGGGGTTAGTGTGGGGTACCTTCTCCAAACTCAACTTCCTTACTACCTCTTCTGAGATTATGTTATTAGTAGACCCCGAGTCCACTATAATCTTACACACCTTTCCAAGGATTTTGCACCTTACCCTAAATAAGGCTCTCCTTTGCTTTGGCTCTTCCTTGACCGGTTGTCTAATCAAAAATCTTCTAAACATTAGGTTCTCCCCCTTTTCTAATTCAATGTGGTTAACCTCAGGTGATTTGGTACTCGTGGTGTCCTCTTGAGCATATGCCACTCTCTTCTCAGTATTTGATGAAGATGCTTTCTCCAGGCACCTATAAGTTGGATGTTCTACTTGAACACAATGATAACACTTCATATTGGCAAAATATGAGTTGCTTTTTCCTGCTCCTCTTCCTCTATTTGATCCTCCTTGAGATCCTCTACCTCTTCCATTACATCCTCTAGAAGGTGTTTCACTTCCATGCTCTGTGATTTTGGATTCTCCTTGGTTTCTTTGTTCAATTCATGTTCCTTGATAGCCACCTCTATGTCCTCTTTGATCTCTACCTTTACCTCTACTCTTAGAAGCCTGATCTTGTTTTCTCTTACTTATTTCCTCAATATTAATAGCTAATTAGTAACATTGGTGTACTGTCTTGGGACTTAGAAGAGTCATCTCCTCTTGAATGTTCCACATCAAGCCATTAAGATACCTAGCCACCTTGAGACTTTCATCTTTTGAAACATTAGACCTCATACAAAGTTTTTGAAACTCCTCAGTGCAGGTGTTCACATCTTGGTCTCTTTGTCTCAATCTTTGTCTTTTCTTATATAAATGAATCTCATAATCATCTGGCATGTATGCTTCTCTCCCTTTTGCAACCATACCCTTCCAAGTTGAAATAGGCTTCTTGCCTTCTTTTTCCCTCTTTGTATGAATGAATTTCCACCATGTCAAGGAAAATCCTCTCAATCTTGATTTATCCACCTTCAATTTCTATGCTTCAATGACCCCATCACACTCAAAATGGTTTTCCATGCCTTCTATCCAATCCATGACTAGATCAGCTTCCAATTTCCCACTGAACAGTGGTATGCCTTCAAGTGCCTTTCCACTCAAAGCTTTCAATGCTTTCAAGAAAGGTTCTTCTTGTAGAACAGGGTTAGGTTTAGGGGTCTTGTCTTCCTCTACAACCTCTTCACTCTTTGGTACCCTACCTTCCAATATATCACTAACCTCTTCGGCCTTGGTTTGCACATTACTCAATGCTTGCTCAAGTTGAGCTAGTCTTTCCCTTAGTCTCCTATTGTTTTCCTCTTGATCTTCGACCTTCTTGGCCAGCTCAATGTTTGTCACCATGGTTGTAGAACCACTAGATTCAAGATCTGACATACAAGATGCTATCCCAAATATTTTGTTTCTCTGATACCAATTTGATAGGGAGGGTTGGATGAAACAATCACTGTTTCATGCTCTGGATCTTACTTGGAAGATCCCTATGGCGTCTCACCTAATCACCTTAACCTATAGGACCTACTTCTTGTCTAGGCTCCCCTAGTTCTCCTTGCCAACCCAACTATCAACACATGTTCTTCCAACCAAGAAAACCTTGGTGCTTTATCCACAATTCTTCCTTAGCCCTTAATCCACCCTAAAGGCTAACCCAATCCCAAACCTAGATTTTATCTTTGCAGGGGTGTGCAGATGATTTTAACAGGTTCACACCATCACCTCATGGTTCTAGAGAGTCCACCTTACTTCCTTTGGCCATTGCTTCCACCAAACCCTCATTTAGGGTTAGAAAGGCTACTAGCCCTAGGAGCCCCAATTAGCCCTCATTCTCTAAGAGAACACAATACTGCTCCAAAGTATTCCAAAGAACATTCAATTTTTCTTTGGGGTTCCTAGTCCTCATGCCTATCACTTGAATATTGTAGTGGTCTAAAACTTCAACTACCCGTACACAAACCATACATTCATTTTGGTGAATAAGGCCTCTTGCTTAGGTTTTCTTGAACACACAAAAAACTGTCAATTCTTTCCCCCTCCAAATGGATTGGTGGAGCCTCCTCGTTCATGCTAAGTCTTTGCAAGGCATCTACTTGACCTCTCCACACCATGACTTAATAGGGAATGATCACCCCTGCAAATCATGGTTTCCTAGGAGAAGAATTTCAAAGTGTTTCTTGAGCTATTCATGACTCCTACTCCTACCTTATTTACAATCATGGAGTCAAGTCACAATTCCCAAGAGGCCGTACCCTATGTATAGTGGGAATGTGAACTAAACCTCCATTTTCTCAAGATAACTGGTTCAGATCAGCAACTAAAAGAAATCAAACAATCTAGAACTAGAACTTTAAAATTGAACTAATCCTCCTTCTAATGGCACACAAAGCTTAAAAGACAATTACACTGCATCCTCCAAATCTCATAGTGTCCTGATCAATCCATTAACACAAAAATTTAGAGCAAAAAACCAAAAAATTCACCCTAAACACCATTGTTTTCTTGTTTGCAAAACTCCAATACAAATTCCAATGCTTCCAACCTTGTTTTCAGGTTCATGCATTCCATTTATAGGTCCCTCATTTAGTTAAGCTTGGTCTCAACTACTCCATGGCCACTTGTGGCTTCCATTAAGCCTTATTTGTAAAAGTTTAGAGAAACTAACACCTAGAAAGGTCTACAAAGGTCTTGAACTATCCTTGTAGCCAAACCTCAACCTAAAAAATGGTCAACATGACCTTTACCAACACAATACATGATCTCACATGCCTCTAAGACACAAAATCAAAGAAATAGGAAGAGATTGCTATATTTGGCCTAAACAAATTGCCAAGGCATGACCTTCTAGGCTTCCTAAGGTATCTTTTGGAGTGCTCCTGCACCAGTTGAGGCAGATCAATTCCTTCTATCCAGATGGGAAATGGAGTCAAAAATCATGAATTATTTGTGTTTTCTTCTCTAGCTTAACTCTAGTTGTTAGGCACTTTGAAAATGAAATTCTAATGAGTAGCATACAACTTCATTTATTTATGCTTTGCACTAATAACACTCGAAGGTTTCTCTATTAGGTTCTACTTCAACAATCCAAAAGAAATCCTTAAATCACTCTGACTTATTAAAAGATTTTAATTATGACTTGCAGATACTAATTAATTAAATCACACAAAATGAGAGTGCATTATGATAAATCAAAGATATACTTTATATGCTGATTTAAATGATTAAAAAACCTCAAGTTGGAGATAACCAAAAATAAATAATATGAATTTTATATATTACAACAACTGAACATTAGAAATAAAATCACCAATTAAAAACATTTATCTCCATTGATTCTATTTCAGGAAAGGCTTTGTACATAATTTGCATTCCTAGTCCATTTTCTAGAAAAATATAACTACTCTCTCTTTTTGCTCCCTTTTTTTGCAACTGATCTATACAATACATTCCAAGGGTCACGACCCTTCAGTTTCTAGTAACACCATTTGTTATTTCATGACAAAAATTAAAATATTTAATTGTGTTGCCTCTCGAGAAATTAAATATTTTACAATAGTTTTGCTTTAATTTTTTCTCCTTTTACCCTTATCACTCTTTATAATTTTACTTTATACATTGCCGCTCTTTATTTTTCATTACACTTTACCCACTCTTAATTTTTCACTTTACACTCTATCCGCTCCTAACATTTATTTTCCCGAGGCTTCCCTTATGCTTACCACCTTACCATAGTCAACTTTATGTCTCCCCATGGTATTGTGGTGCTTGAAATTGACTGCATTGCCATGATTATCTCCATCGTTTACCACCTTACCGCGGTTACAAACTTTTTTGGCTATGGTACCGTGGTATCAATTTTTTTCCATGGCCTTCACTGTTACCGCGGTCTTTGTTTCAAATGTGTGTGGTATAGCGGTAACCTCTTACTAAATGCCACCTTGCCGCCTTATTGCTACCTTTGATGCTTATTAACCATTCACCACAGCCACCACAGTCTCCAACCCCACCATCCATAGTACCACGGTATCCGCTTCCAACTGTCGCCTCGCCGCCTGCTAACCCTTATTGTGCCATCACGGTCAATGTTTTGACCATGCACGTTGGTGCGGTAAACACTTTGTGCCTGCTCCTTAGACACTAGATTTTTCCACCACAGTCTCCATTAGAATCATGTGTGGTACCACGGTAAACCTTCTGACCACTTCCTCATTGTTGTTACATCAGTTATCTCACCACCACCGTGATACCGTGGTCAATGATTTGACCACGCACAGTGTGGAAATGACTATTCTCTAACCGCTAGGCTTACCCTCCATCCCACAATCACGAGCTAGTTGATAACTGTCCAGGATAAAGTGGTATGAAAAGAAAAGATAGGAATTTCCACATGATTAGGGTAGGGGTATGAAATATAAGGTGCTTTAGCATTTGGATGAGGGATGAAATGAATTTTTATATGAAAATATAGGAAAATGATGGTTTGAAATGGGAAAATCGCTTAGATTTTTTATGGAAACTTTTGGTTCTAATAGTGGCTCCTATTGGGGATGAGTGATTTGCAAATCACTGCAAGAATCCAAAATTATTTGGGAGAGCAAACCAAGCAAAGACATGAAAAATTAAGACAAATAGAGAATGAAGGGATTGAATAGATGAATGAAGGAGAATGGAGCAAATGGAGAATGGAAAACCTACACTTTTTTACATGGAAAGAAAAACAATGTTTTCAACAAGGGCACCTCTAGGAATGTCCATGTACTAGCAAACCCAAACCCTTCAAAAACTACTTTGCATGGAAAATAATTATTAAAGAGGTTTGTTAGGAATTGTCCATGCATTGGCAATCCCTAATCCTCTATCTATGCTATGATTCAAAAATCAAACCATAAAGGATGGCCCCAGGCCACCCAAAATAAAAACCTGCACTTTCCTTTGTCATATACTTTGTTTTGATTAAAACTCACCAGGTTTCTTTTGAAACTATCCATTCCACCTACCCTACAACATGCACTGTCGTTGAAAACATTTAGGAAATAATTGTGTTCAATCTAATTCATATTCATTTCATTACTTTGCATTTCATCATTCTTATTATCATATGAAAAATATTTATCACCCTCAACATAGAAAGACTTAACAAAACATTCCTAGGCATGCTCATTATCATATGTTGTTGAATGATCCAGCAACTGCATTGGGACCTAAAAATCTGAATGCTTCACATGGGAATCTACAAATTCTATCTCATCAGCATCTTCTGAAATAATCAAATCAAAATTACTTTCCATTTCTTTTCTATCACCAGTTGGCATTGACACATACCTCTGATCCATACGGCCATCCTCATACATACTTGAATCAACAAATGATGGAAACTCATAATCAATAACATGCAAACCATTATCCTTTTCTTGTAGGAAAAAATCATTCAAGTCACATACCTCTTCTCGGACACAAATAGATTCGTGATCAACTTCAAAAATTTCATCATTGTGAGAGATGGACATGGAACCATTTGAATTATTACACATGGTACCTTCACTATCAAAGCATATATAGGCTGGAACCAGAACTCTGGAATCATCTTAATGTGCATACTTTTGGTATTCAAGTGTTAACACATCTGAAATTTTCTCATTGCTAAGTGAAAAGGTCTTTGCTTCCATATCATCTACCATGTCTCCAAGCTCCTGATCTTCATAAGAACTGCAAAAATTACTCTGTTGAAGATCAACATCCATAATTTCTTCTTCACAATTTGAATCGCAATCTGTTATGCAAAATTTTTTTCCATATCTTCACTTTTGGATGGCATGTTATCTTCTTCTATTTCATATTCTGAAACATTGTTGATGTACTCTCCAGATGGTGTGTCCCTATCATCTTCCAAATCTACAAAATAGTTATTAGAAATCCTAGTAGCACATGCTTCCTTTGTTTGTTGCATTATTTGAACATCCATGATATCACTACTAGATTTATTATCTCTAGTATCCATGTACCTTGTTCCAAGCATGGAATCAATAAATTTATTTACTACATCAAAGGTGTGTTGTTTTAATTATTCTGACCAATAAATTGATTTAGGCTTAGATGCTCTTAGAATTTTCAAAAAAAATGTGGGTCTTGTAGGCCTATAACAAGGAGATAGTTTCATACAAACATCTACCATCTTGTTGTAAAATGAACATAGAGATTCTCCCTTATATTTACTTATGTCAAAAAACACATCCATAAGACATGTACCTCTCTCTTGAACTTGAGTATACTCATCAATTTTATTTTTTATGTGAATAGAGTACATTACCTTTATTACCAAAGCTATCAGTTGCATCATGTGGTATTTTTGGTGTCCATGATCTCCTGGTATTTGTGTCTTCATTCTTAGTGTATGATGGCCTATTTGGTGGTGTACTTGGAGCACTTTCATTTCTCAATTGCAGCATTCATTTTTTCACTTGTGGTGTTTTTTGTTTCCAGTGTAACCTTTGTTGTTCTAATTCTTCCAACTCTCTTATTGACCGTTTTCTTCTCTCTTCTCCTGTCATCCTGACAAAATATTACTGCTTCATAAAACCCATGCTTTATTTATCAAAAGAAATAGAGTCACCACCTACTTGTCTCAAAAGTAGGAAAATGATTTTCTTTTTATGTTGTTTTGGTTTGCACCAGCGGAATCTCCAAAAAAAGATGTGAAACTTTGCTGAATCTATAAATGGAAAAGATGGAAATTTTTCTGAGTAATTCCCTAGCAGAATCGCTACACTGTTGGGTCTCAAAAAATCAAGTTTGAACCATGAGAGGTTGCAAAGTTCTCACAATGTTTTTGGTCAATGTACAAGGCCAATTGATGCAATTGAACCTTCATCTCTTTAGGTTCTACTAGACCAAGGCGGGTGAACCTATGTGAATGATGCAGATTGAAATGTACTTCCTGGTGAAACAATCTACCCACAATGGCAAATGGAAGTGGATAGAAAAAATCACTACAACTACTCCTACTCCTACTCCACAAAAGAAAGGATTTTGAATAATTTTTTGATATGAAATTTTATCTCTCGGTTGAGGAAGATCAGTGCCTTCTATCCACATGGGAAATGGAGTCAAAAATCATAACTTATCTGTGTTTTCTTCTCTGGCTTAACTCTAGATGTTAGGAACTTTGAAAATGAAATTCTAATGACTGGCATACAACTTCATTTATTTATTCTTTGCACAAATAGTACTGATATGTTTCTCTATTAGCTTCTACTTCAACAATCCAAAAGAAATCCTTAATTCACTATGAATTATTAAAAGATTTTAATTATGACGTGCAAATACCAATTAATTAAATCACACAAAATGAGAGTGCATTCTGATAAATCAGGTATATACTTGATATGCTGATTTAAATGATTAAAAGACCTCAAGTTTGAGACAACCAAAAATAAAGAATATGAATTTTATATATCACAACAAGTGAACATTAGAAATAAAATTATGAATTAAAAACATTTATCTCCAGTGATTCTATTTCAACAAAGGCTTTGTACATTCTTTGCATTCCCAGTCCATTTTCTAGAAAAATCTAACTGCTCTCTCATTTTGCTCCCTTTTTTTGCAACTTATTTATACAATACATTCCAAGGGTCATGACCCTTCAGTTTTTGGTAAAACCATTTGTTATTTCATGACAACATTTAAAATATTTAATTGTGTTGCTTCTTAGAAAATTAAATATTTTACAATAGTTCTGCTTTAATTTTTTCTCCTTTTACCCTTATCGCTCTTTATAATTTCACTTTATACGTTGTCACTCCTTATTTTTCATTACACTTTACCTACTCTTAATATTTCACTTTATACTCTATCTTCTCCTAATATTTCTTTTCCTAAGGCTTCCCTTGTGCTTACCACCTTACCGCAGTCAACCTTATGTCTCCCTGCGATATTGTGGTGCTTGACCTTGACTGCACTGCCATAGTTATCTCCATCATTTACCATCTTACTGCGGTTACCAAATTTGACAGCTATGGTACCGCGGTATCAATTTTTTTCCATTGCCTTCACTTTTAGCATGTCACTGTGGTCTTCATTTCAACTATGTGCAGTATAGTGGTAACCACTTATTGAATGCCACCTCATCGTCTCACTGCTACCTCCGCTTCTTATTAACCATTCACCGTAGTCATCACGGTCTCCAACCCCACCAGTCATGGTACCACGGTAGCCACTTCCAAGTGCTGCTTGCTAACCCTTACCGCGCCACCATGGTCAATGTTTTAACTGCGTATGGTGGCGTGGTAAACATTTTGTGCCTGCTCCTTAGCAGCTACCTCCATCCACCGTAGTCACCGTAGTCTCCATTAGAACCATGTGTGGTACCATGGTAAACATTCTGACCACTTCCTCATTGTTGTTGTGTTGCTTATCTCACTACCACCGTGATTTTGCAGTCAATTATTTGACTGTGCATGGTGTGGCAATGATTGTTCTCTAACCTCCAGGCTTACCCTCCACTACACAACCACGATCTGCTTGATAACTATCCGTGCTAATGTGGTATGAAGTGAAAAGATAGGAATTTCCACATGATTAAGGCATGGGTATGAAATATAAGGTGCTTTAGCATTTGGATGAGGGACGAAATGAACTTTTTAATGAAAATATAGGAAAATTATGGGTTTGAAATGGGAAAATCGCTTAGATTTTTTATGGAAATTTTCGGTTCTAATAGATGGCATCATATAAGAAGGATATTCCTAGATTCGATGCAACAAACTACTCTTTATGGAAGGCTTAAATGGAGTGTCATTTGAAGTGCATTGGTGAACCTTTCTAGAAGATTACCAAGAACATATATGTTATTCCTTAGAATGGTCCCTCTACTCCTGATGAGATCAAAGAAGCTGAAATAAATATCAGGGCTATAGAAGCATTATTGAGTGCTCTGACAGATTCAAAGATGACAAATGTAATGGGTATGAGAACATCATATGAGATCTAGAAGAAGCTAGAAAAATTGTATGAAGGAGATGCACAAGTGAAATTTTCTAAGCTACAAAGTCTGAAAGGCAAGTGGGAAAACTTGAAAATGAGCGAAGATGAAAACATTATTTCTTTCATGCAAAAATTAAATGAATTAGTGATGGGTATTAGATGTGTCAGTGGAATCCTGGATGAAAAAGATATTGTGGCTAAAGCGCTCAGATTATTGCCTACTTCTTAAAAAATGAAAGCTCACGCTATTGAAGAGCTCGGGATGGTAACAAATGTGACAAGAGATATCCTAATTGGTAAGATTATTGCCTTCGAATTAAGTGAATTTGGTGATTCTACTCCTATGATAGAATCTGCATTTAAGGCTATTGTATCGAGAAGAAACCAATAGAGATACGATCCAAGATAAAGTTCTAGAAAGACATTCAAGTATGAAGACGAGATGAAACAAATTGAAGTTGAAGAAAGAGAGATAGAAGAGCTGGAAGCATTGATTGTGAAAAGAGAAGCTAGAGGACAAGGTAAGTATAAAGGACATTTGTGTATTAAATGTTTCTCTTGCAAGAAGATAGGTCATTTTGCATCAAGATGTCCTGAAAGAGTTCCTAGGTTCAAATAGTTGTGTAGTTTTTGCACACACGCCTCATTGAAAGTGGGGACCGTCTTTCTTGCTCTTTTGGTTTTCGCTTTTGGGGTGCCTTCGCCTTTCTATTTTGGATTTTTTCTTGCTTGTACATGTTCTTTGATGTTCATATTTCTTGTTGGAATAGTCCATTTGTGATTTAAATTGAAAACCTTAAGTTCTGGGCTCATTTTGGGTTTTTCAGTATTTTTCGGGAAAATCCACCCTGCGCGGACTTTCCTGGTTTTCTTTCAGATCCTGGTGGTGGCTTATTTTCATTGAATTCTAGGGATTTTGGTCATCCGAGGAAATTCGTCATGTTTGGATTCTTTTGGAGTCCGTTGCTCTATTGGATTCTCGAGTTTGGATTAGGTTGTCTTATTGATCAGATTAATGTGTGATTGCACGACTTCTTGGGTGGTGTTATATTGGTTCATGAGAAGTTTTATGCCATTTGAGTTTTATTGTTTTCTTTCCATCTGATTTTGGAGTGCTTGAACCTAAGGTGTGTTGTCAGATTGTGCGTTTGGGAGTGAATTCAAGTGTTGTGTTTGGATTTCCTGGGCACCATCTACATTTTGGTTGTTCTTTGGGGTTTTTTGCTGGCTTCTTGGTTTTGGTTTCTCTATTCTCATGGTATGTGAATGTTGTCTCTCAATTTTGATGGATTTATCTTTTTTGTGCCTATTCAATCTTTTCACATTGCTTTGACAATTTCTTATTGAGTGTGTGCTTCCTGGGCGTTTTGTGGGTTTGTCTTGCCAATCTCGCATTTTGCATTTCTAAGCTGGGGGAATTTCCAATTTGTTTGAGTACCTTTTCCTAGGAGGGTGTTCTGAGTCTATCTTTCAATTATATATTGGGTAGCTTGCTTGTATTTTCCTCAAACTTTCTATCCTTGTAGGCAAGAAAATTGTGCCTAAGCTACTTTGTGCATTCATGGCAAAAGGTTTAGGGTTTTTGACCTAGGGCATGGCCAATCCCTCTAAATTTAATGAGAGGTAGGTTTTGAATTCAAAGGGTGATCCATTGGAGGTCTAGGTCAAGCTGATGTCAAGATCTAGGTTCTTAAATTCATGATCATTTGATCTATTTGGGTGAGGATGAAAGAAAAATAGGTATTCAGTCTTTCAGTGTCTTCGTGGAATTCCCCATCTATCGGATTTCCTTGAGTTTCCCGTTTCCTCTTTGTTCTTCGTAGTGCTCTTTGATCCATATTTTTACATGTCTCGCAGATTTATTTTGCCTCCGGATTCCCCCGGTTTCTCCATGGGTTGGTCGTTTTCCGAAATTGGGATAAAGTGGTAAATTTGCATTGATTTCGCTAAAATCTGCACCTCAGGATTGTCCCAAATGTTTTGCACCTCCTTCATTTTCTCAGATTTTTGAAACTATTGTCATTCTTGGGGATATCCATCTAAGGAAAATTTTTCTGCAGGTTTGCTGGGAATGAAGAATTTGATGGTTATATAAGAATTTTCTTGGCGATAATGCATTTGAATGATTAAATGACCTTATGCTAAGTTATATCAAATGATTATTTGGGTAAATTGATTACTTAACTGATTATATGGATATTTGTATGGCTATTTCATTGGATTCCGCCTGGTCTAGATTTCTCCAAAATTTCTCTCCACTCCGGATTCCGTGAAGGGGCCTAAAACCCGAACTTTGAGATGGTTGATTTAGTTGAAATTTTTGTTTATTTTGGATCTTATTTTTGTGTCTTTACTTGTTTGTAGGTAGGGTCAGGTCAATTTGTTGCTGGGAAAGGCAAGGGAAAGGCAATGGATCCAAGTGCTGAAGGTCCAACTATCTTCGAGGTAGAGAAGGTCAAGATGGATATAAAGAGTACGATCCCAAAGAGCAAGCTGACTTCCATCTGGACAAGGATTACTAATACCAATGTTGGAAAGTGGGACTACAAATAATTTAAGGTAGGGATGGCAGCACAAAACCTCCCTTTATTGGCCAAAAGAACATTGGAGTCTGGGTTAGCACATGTGACTGGATTCCCTTGTACGGTCCAATGTTATGAGTTGGTGCTTGAGTGTGCTAGGAACTATGACAGGGGTACACAAAGAATAATTGGTCCTCAGGGAAGAATTCTGGCAAACTTAAACCCTCTTTCCATTACTCATACCTTTGACATGCCTGATCGGTCCCATGTGGTTTCTTTTGATATGGATTCAGCCAGGAAGTATTATGAAGAGAATGTTGTCAAATCTCAGCAGGTTCTCAACTCTTGGTTGTAAAATCCCAAGTCTCATTTCTCCAATATTCCCAAGTAGCTAGTTAGACTCAAGTTCAGAATAGATTACTATGATGTTATCACACTCCTCAAAATGGTGATAGGATTGAAGAGTGTAGGAGTATTTGAGAGTTTTATGTTTAATGTCATTGCTTCGATGGAGCAAGTTATATATTACCATTGGTCAGGTGTTAGAAGTGCAATGATACATGAGAAAATGTGCAATGTCCTGCATATAAAGACATTCACTATGACTTCCTATTTGGTGTATGCACTTGGAAGGTTTCACCCATACAAGGGGCTGAGCACTAGAGGTGTGTTTGGGCAGGATTTAATCTATGAGGTGTATCCACAACTACACTTGGGTGGAGGAAGCTATAGGAGGGTGAATGATGCATTCACCATGTATATCACTAGGTTGTTGAACATGTTAGAATTTCAGACAAGGCCAAAGAATTGATCAAAAGGTTTGGAGCTTGGTTCATTGAGTTCCCTACCTTTTCCTACATAAGAATTGATGGTTTTCAGAGGGCTCCCTATAGAATTCCATGGTACCCAATGGACCATGTTATATTTTTTGAAGTCACAAGGAAAATATGTGCCTTTGATGTGATTGTGAAGGGAGAGAAACATAAGACAAGATTTGGTAGTGACTTCCCACTGAAGATAGGAACTAATGAGGTATTCCCTTCTATCCAGTCGGCCCATGCTTCTGAAGAAGAGATGAGAACTTTTGGTCTCTCCTTCCATTCCAAAAGGGATAGGTTTGATATCACTAGTGAGGCACAAAAGAAGGCTAGTAGGGAATATAGTCACAAGAATAACATTGAATAATATTGGGCTAACCTTGGTGATGAGTTTGAAGTTAGAAATAATAAATTATTCAGGCTACCAATGAACTTAGTGGGTTATATAACATAAAGGTGATTCCTGATCAAGTTGAAGAAGATGGGAATCTAATTTAGGGCCATATCTTTGAGGTTGTGAAGGCCAAGCTAGTTGGAGAGGTTTATTGGCTAGAGGAGGAAAAGATAGAGTTAGAATAGATCATGACTCTAGTGATTAAGTACACCAAGTTGTGGCTTAAACAAAAAATGTTAGAATTGGAGAGTGAATGTTTATAGTGCACATATGACTTGATGGGAGACTTGGAGTCTCATTCTACTTCTGAGGAGTCCCATGAATAGGATCCCAAAGGTAAGGCTAAGGTGGGATCTACTTTCAAGATCAAAGTTAGAGATGCTCATATATAAGAGGTGGTAGAAGCAGGGAAACAAAGAAAGGCCATTGCCAAGAAGAGAAAGAATTTCTCAAGGAGTAAAGGGCCTGAGAAAGATCAAGAAGAAAAGGAAGAGGTGGATACCACTGCTCCTTCCAAGAAAAAAATATTGGTGAAGTTGTCACAAAAGGAAAAGGAAAATTCCAAGCTAGATAATGAGGTTGAGCCACCTATGTTGGAGGTAGAGAGTTCAGGGGAGAAAACAAAAGTATATATGAGGAGGTCAAGAACTTCTTCCCCAAAATATGTTGCAAAAAAAGAAGTGTTCCTGTGACTGCTCCTATCATTGAACATGAAGACATTCTGCTTCCTTAGGAGATTGGAAAGGTGCCAGATGAGCCAAAGAATGATGAAGAATCTAAGGATCTGGGAGAAGAATTCCAGGAGGGAGATGTTTACAATGCAGAGGTAGAAATTGAAAAAGTAATATAGTATCCTTTGGTTGCCTATGTCGATTCACCTATAGAGGATCATGAGGGAAAATCCCCTTGAAAGGAGGAGGTATTGGACAAGATTCCCTCCCCATCAAAGGGCAAAGTAGAGGAGCATTTTCAGGATAATGAGGATTAAGCTAAGGAGATCCATAAAGAGCCAAGCATTGAGAAGGATGCATCCAGTGTTCAACAGGAACAAGACAAGGAGGATAGGGAGTAGACAAAATCAATTGTTCTAGATTGGCTAGATAGGGAACTGAAGAGAAAAATGGTTATAGTGGAGGACAATCCTCCCAATTGGGATGACCTACTGGCTAACATTGGAAAATGAAAAAAAAAATCCAAAGTCATTTCGAGAATTGAAAGAGATGGAGTGAATAATAGGGTGGTCCATATTTCTACTCCTACTCCTGATAAAGATAAATATGGGGTGATTGCAAAATATTATCATGTGCAAACCATCAATTTAGGGTATACCTCAGTGGAATAGGATATTGATGAGTATGAAGGCTTGAGTTTTGTGATCATTGGCAAATTAAGGAAGGAGGTGAGAACTAAGCATGAGTTGGAAAAGGAAAATGAGAGACTAAATAGGTAGTTACAAGCATTGATGAAACTCTTGTAGTCCATCAGTTCTTCTTCCTCTACTGCAGGTTTCTTGCCTCAAAAGACAATATCCCAGATTGAGAAGATGAAGGGAACCACACATGCTATAGTCGGTTGGTTGCAAGGAGTTCAGACCAAGGGAGATGGTGCCATAAAGGACATCTTATCAACTACAGTGGACACCATGAGTTCAATTGATTGGTTAAAGACTATGCTAGCACAGGACAATGAGGACATAGATATTTTATTGCAAAAAACAAAAACAATCATGGAGCATACTGAAGATCAACTAGTAAAGGATGGAATTCTTCCTTTCTCAAGGGTTGCAGAGCCTTGGGAATGGTTTGAGATTTTTTAGATGAGGGAAAGGGCCTTAAAGAAGTTATAAAATAGAGGAGGAATATTGAGGACACTTTGACTGGTATTTATGATAAGTGTATCTCCTTCTTTGAAATCATGACAAGGAGAAATATGTTTTCTCTGAAACATCTTAGTTTGGAACAACTAAGGAGATGGTGGAGAGATGTCTACTCCCCAATTAATGAGGGTCTTGTTACTAAACATTTGCTAGATGATGCTACAACTTATATTGCAATTATTGAAAGATATCAAACGAAAAGGGCTGATTGGGATAGTATAGTAAAGCAAGCAAGAGAGGACATCAAGTCTCTTGAGAGTAAATTTAGGGTTTCGCCTGTGCCACCTATTGCCAAATTGGATAGAGTATTATTGGCAGTGCATGGTGAAGTGAAGCATGCTAAAGACAAGGATGGGAAGTAGTTCATATAGGGCTACATCAAATTTTGTGCTTCCCATTTTTTCTCCTCTTCCTTCACATGCATTGGATCAAGTTATTTGAGACCCTAGGCCGACTTGGATAAAATTGGTGTAAATTGCACATTTCATGTTATTTCCGAATATCTTTTGGGCTGACCTATTGTATGGTGTTTATTATTGTAAACCCTATTTGGGTTGACCTATCTTGGGGGGTTCTCTATAAATTTGGCATGATGCCTTATTTTTAATATATATAGAATAGAAGAATAAAATAGTAGTAAAGTTTAGAAGATTCTACATTTGAGAAAATTGTAAGAGCAATAATTAGGGTTTATCTTCAAGCAAGTGTTGTAACAAAAGGCTAGAATTGGTGCCATTTTGGGTGATTTAATATAAGAAAGGATATTGTGACTTGGTATCTTTCTTGTGTTGAATTTTATCTGGCATGGTTCTTTATATTCTATCTTCAAAATTTCGTAAGTTTATTGTTAGCTGGTTTGGTGATGTTTAGGGTTTTATGCTTAAGTGTTTACAGCGATCTCTAGTCCATACTTTTTGCAGTTAGCTGATTGTTAGCTACTTTGCAAAGTTAGCCTGGACTTAAAATTGTGCTTAGTTTAATTATGAATGTTCATTTAAATTGCAATAGGGTTGTCTTGAATGAATATGCATGATTTGAAAATATTTAACATCTTATAAGATTGCACTATTTCTGTAAGATTGCAGATTTATCTAGATTGAATAGGAGGTAGTTAATGAGAGATTGATCCATTTTGAGCATCTTATCTTTTGCATTGTCAATCTTAGGGTTAGAACTAGTCTTAGAATTATCTCTCAAACCTTTATCTTTCATTATTTCTTTATTATTTGGGTTAAATTTAGGGTTTGAAGTATCAACATTTTGCTAGATCTGATAAATTTGAGTCCAGTATTTGCTTGTAGTAAGGTCCCTTTGTGATTACCATCATTTTCACATTATCTTTGAGTTTTTTTATTTGCATTGTCAAGACCTGACATTAGAGACCTTGGGGTTATCTCTTTTCCCATAGAGATTTACCTTTAAAGATAGATAGGATATTATACTATGTATAAGTTGTTGTGCATAAAACACCATCAATAGATTGGCACTACAAGGAGGGCATTGAATAAGCAAACTAGAGCATTTTCTAAACGCCATTGCTCCTAAGAGGCTCAAAAGAAGAACCATATCTACTCCAGGAGAAGAGTAATTTCAAGAATTACAAGCCCCTACTAGGTCAAGAAGGACCAAAAGAGGGGAAGAATCATCATCCGCTCAACCACTCCCATCATCCCCATCATCCTCATCCTCATCGAACTTTGCAGTGATTCCTATTCCACAACCCCAACCATCCATAAATCATCCATTATCGCCCCCACCTCCACCAATGGCTTTCCTTGCTAACAACCCATCTCCATTGATTTTAAAAAATTGCAATGGCATGCCCAAGAACCCTGAGCAGTTTTTCTCTAAGTTCCATACTCATGATCCCAATAGGATGGTGGAAAAACACATTAGGATCTTTCAGACCTGTCTGAGGGATAGAGGTATTAATCATGAGGATTTTTCATGTAGGATTTACCCTTATTCCCTTGGGGAAGATGCCTTTAATTGGTATAGCCACTTATGTGTTGCTTCCATCCATAATTGGACAGGACTGGAGATTGTATTTCTGCAAAAGCTTAAAATTCCCATTAGTGCTAATGAGCTGTACATGAAATTTACCGGGGTTACGAGAGAGGTTAATGAACCTTTAAGATCATTCAACAATATTTTCCACTGAGCATACACCAAAGTCCAGACACCTTATGATAGAAACAAAGACACTTCCCTAGAAGTTTACTTTGAAACCTTGGATAGCCTTATAGCCACCTTCCTTAAGTGGAGGACTAATCCCCCAAATGATTTTCTCACTACATATGCAGAGGCTGTTAAGGTCAGCATGGATTTGAGGCAACATTTATCAAGACCTTTTCCATCCTTAAGACCTGTTGGTCACTCTCGACAAGTCCAAACCCTCAACCAGGATTTGACTAATCATGCTCCCATAATGAATACAATACCCTCATTGCATTTGGTCCCTCATCTAGGTCCTCCAATAAATCAAGCTCATATTATGACCTCTTATCCTCAGCAAAGGGCCAATCAACCCCTTCATCCACAACAGGCTAGTTTTCCTACATATTTGCAAAATTCAAAAGTTTTCAACCAGGTTGTTGGTTCTGGAGGAATACCGAGATACCCTCCTAGTAATACAAATTCAACATCACCTAATGGTCTAGATAGGGAGTGGTTGGACGAGTTATCTAAGCATATGAATAAACTGAATATGGAGGTGACCTATTTGAGAAATAAAAATAGTCAACTTCAAGATGCTTAGAAGAACATGCAATCTAATTAGAGTAGAGAGAACAAGAACTTTGATAGAGGATAGTATTTTGACATAAATCAAAATTATGATAGAGGAAAAGGATTTGGTCATAATTTTGATAGAGGACAAAGCTCTAGCTAGAACTTTGATAGAAATCAACAAGGTGGACAAGGATTCGATAGAAGGAAACCACCTAGGAAGAATAGGTCATGGAATATTGGACCTAATAATGGAGGGGTTCCTACTCCATTGGATCAGCCTTCTACTCACGAGAAGCCTCCAAGTGGTGTGTATTTGGTAGAGGTAGCTTTGTCTGGATGGTGCAGGCTCCATAAGACAAGCCAAAATTCTGAGCTTTATTGCATTGAGTTTCAAACTATTGCTTCCATCTTTCAGTACGAAGTTGAGAAAAATTCCAATAGTTAGGAGATTGTGCCTTCAAATCCCTATGATTATCTAGTGTTGGTACTTAATCATGCCCCATTCCCAAAAGGTGAGGAAAATGAACCAGAAGAAGAGTCCAGTGACCAAGATAATAAAGAAAAATAGGTGTTGAATGAGGATTAAATCTCGTAGTTGTTCAATGAGTAAAATGAGAATGATAATGGTCCCTTGGATGAGG
Source organism: Sequoiadendron giganteum (assembly GCA_007115665.2). Taxonomy (NCBI): domain Eukaryota; kingdom Viridiplantae; phylum Streptophyta; class Pinopsida; order Cupressales; family Cupressaceae; genus Sequoiadendron; species Sequoiadendron giganteum. The sequence continues at coordinate 65,690,958 of CM021102.1, forward strand.
AAGCAGTTGGTGTTGAAGAAGTTTAGATGTTTCAACAGCCAACAAAGAAATATGATTTGAGGAATAGGCCTAGTAGGAGTCCACAGGATGGAGGTCCTTTTACTACTTCTATCCCTCCCAACAATTTTACTACAACACCAAATCTGCAAGCTAGTAATAATACATCTTATCCTCATGTGCCAGCACATTACTTGTCAAAGGGAAACAATGTTGAAGTTTCAAAAGACAGACAGGTTGGTGGCTACAAGGAAACCCATGTTGAAATGAATGTGGAGCAATTGGGAAAATATGTGACTAAAGAATTCAAGAAAGTAAAGGTAATTCTTTCTTCTTTTGAATTATTAAGAGTCCCTTGTATTAGAAATGCATTCTTTGGGTCATTCAATTTGAATATAGTACCTCAGGGAGTAATTTCCAATGAGGTTGTTGATAGATCTTATAGTTCATATGCATCAAGAGGTCAGGACCCACCTATAGACAAAGGGAGAGATAAAGATAAGGGTCAAGCTGCACAAGATGACACCTAGTTGAGCTTGTTTCAAGGCAAGGTGGAAACCCCTCCTTTCCTAATTTATGTTCATATCTTTGGGAAGAATTTGCATAATTGTCTTCTAGATTCAGGGGCATCTACAAACATTATGCCTTTTGTTGTTTGTAAAGCATTAGGTATTACCCCTATAGCCTCTCAAAATAAGGTCACTCAATTGGACAATACAAAGGTAAGTGTAGTAGGAGAATTGAACATGATCCCCACATAGCTTGCATCTGATCCTAGGGTCCAGCAGGTGATCAACATTCAGGTTGTTGATACTCTTGATACCTAAGGTTTGATTTTGGGTCAGGATCTCACCAAGGAAATTAATGGGTATACATCTACAAACAATTATCACATGTGGCTACCATGGAAAGGAGTTCCATATCATATCAGAATTGAGAGAGAACTCGGAATGAAGTATGTAATCACTAAATACTAGAATATATTTAATGAGGTATTTGTGTTAGAGGTCAGCATGGGGAATTATGTGTTGGCTACATCAGCCTCAAAGAATGAAGAGGTCTTTATGTTGCAAGACCCCTTAGATGAATTCATATTAGAGATCAGTGGTTCTAGAACACTAACTAAACAAGAAAATGAAACAGATGACCAATAGGATAGGTAGCTTAATCTGCTGGATAACTTTCAGGAATTCATCAAGAGGTGTATTGAGAACCAGACCCAACTAGGAGGACGTATGAATTTTGAAGAACTATTGCTCCCCAATTGGTGCAGATTCCATGATGCCCCTCACTCTGAGATGGAATGTGATTTATGTCAGACTGTTGTGGAGTAGGTATAGAAATGCATCAAACCAGTCCCAACTGTTAGACTCAATATACAGAAGGAGTTTAAAAATGATAAGGGTAAAAGCCCCATGCTTCTAGAGAAGTCCCCTATTTGTAGTAAAATTAAATATGAATCAAAAAAATCATAGCCTAATGGCTGCTGGACATTAAGATTCGATGGGTCCAAAGCTAAGTATGGTGCTGGAGTAGGATTTGAGTTGATCAGTCCTAAAGGTAAGAATTATTTTTCTGCTCATAGACTCCAATTTCAATGCACTAATAATGTTGTTGAATATGAATATTTGATCCATAGGTTTTTAATGGAATCAAGGAAGAAAGTTAAGATATTAAAAGTTTTGGGAGACTCTGAATTGATAGTCAAACGGGTGAGGAAGAAGTATTCATGCCTTAACAAAAGGATGACTAATTATAGGCATAAAGTATGGGATCTTATTGAGGGATTTGATGCTTTCAAAATCCAGTTGATCCCTTAAATTAGGAACCAAGTTGAAGACTCTCTGGCACAAGATGCTAGTACATTGCAACCTTTATCACTTTCAGGATTGAAGAATTTTATAGTTGAACTCACTCTAGTACCTTTAGTACTTGACAACGTTAACAATTTCTAGGTATTTGAAGATGATAAGTATATTTTGAATTTTTATAAAAGTTGTGATGTATTTTCTTCTCAAGTCATTGATGCGATAGATCCTCAAGAGGCATAAATGGACTTGGGAGGAATCATTAACCTAAAGACCAAAACTATCCCAAGAGGTATGGTGCAGCTTGAATGAATTTTTGATTTGGATAAGATAAGAGATCAGGAACAATAAGAAAAAAGGGAGTATCTCAGCATCCAGTGTGAAACATATAATAGGGGGTCACCAAAGGACATGAAGAACATTTTTATTGGTAATGTATGTACTCTAGAGGAAAGAAAAGGGATTATTGATGCCTTGCACACATATCATGATGTGATAGCCTAGATTTATGAAGATTTAAAGACATATGATACTTCAAACATTACACACCCACCATTCCTTTGAAGTCACACGTCAAACCATTCAGACAAAGACAAAGACCAATCAATGCTCTATTAGAACCCATCATTCAGAAGGAAGTGCATAAGTTTCTTTCAGCACCAATTATATTCCCAGTCAGGAATTCAACTTGGGTTGTGAATATGGTTCCAATAAGGAAAAATAATGAAGAAATTAGACTATGTGTGGACTTTAGGAATTTGAATAGAGCATCGAAAAAGGATAACTATCTAGTCCCTTCACTAGATGAAGTGCTTCAGATTTTCAATGGATCTCAGATGATGTCCTTTTTGGATGGGTATTCTGGATACAAACAGGTTATGGTACAATATGAAGACAGGCACAAAACTGCCTTCACTAGAAAATGGGGAACTTTTTCTTATAGAAGGATGCCTTTTAGGTTAATCAATATTGAAGATACATTCTAGAGAGCTATGGATAATTATTTTAAGGACATAATTGGTAAGTGAATAATTATTTATATGGATGAATTGACAATTTTTTCTAAGAAACAAAATAATCATATAGCAGATTTATGCAAAGTGTTCCAAAGGTGCGGAGAGTTTGGCATTTCACTTAACCCAAGGAAGTGAATTTTTCAAGTCACATAAGGAAAATTACTAGGAAATATTATCTCAGAACAAGGTATTGATATTGATCCTAAACAAATACAAGCTATCTTGAAGATTCAACCTACTACAAGCAAGAAAGAAATGAAGTCATTCTTTGGGAAGATTAACTTTGTTAGAAAATTTATCACTGGATTTGTAGAGATAGTGAAGGCCTTGAATTATATGTTGAAGCAAGAGGAAAAATTAGAATGGAGTGTGGAAGATAAGAAGGAATTTATAGAAATTAAGAAAGCTATTGTTGAGGCTCCAGTGTTGGTAAGTCTAGATTATGCTAAGCCTTTTTACATATATTCATTCGCTTCTGATCACTCTTGTGTTGGGATGTTAACCCAAAAGTCTGATAAAGGCAATGAGCCTCCTCTAGCCTTCATGAGTACTCATTTAAAGGGTACATAATTAAGATATCACAATGTGGAAAAATAGGCCTATGCTTTGGTTAGAGCAGTAAAAAAATTCAGACACTTTATTCTGAGGAATATTGTTTTTTCCATAGTGCCTAATCATGCGGTAAAGTTGCTACTAATGCAAAATGAGCTAGGCAAATGAAGAGCCAAATGGGTGACTATGTTGGGGGAATATGATATAGAGATTCAACCCATGAAATTAGTGAGAGGAAAAGGATTGGCAAAGATAATGACTAAGACAGGTCTTGATCTTAGAACCCAACACTATTACATCCAAGAGGTATCTTCGGGAGACTGGTATGATGAAATGATTTATTATTTACTGAACCAAAAATGTCTTGATCACTTTAGTACAGTTCAGAGGCGAGCCCTATTCCTAAAGAGTTGAAGTTTTATGATGAAAGGAGTTGTCCTATACAAGAAAAATCATGAGGGCGTGTACTTAAGATTTCTAGGGAAGGAAGAAGCTACTAGAGCGATGAGAATTCCATGAAAGATATGGCATAGGCCATGGTTTTGCATCATCCACTATCAATCAGATCTTCAGGGCAGGCTATTATTGGCCTACATTGTTTAAGGATGTGCACCATCATGTTAGGACTTGTCATGTATGTCAAACTACAGCAAGTAAGGAAACACATGCAGCCCTTACACTTCAGCCAGTCATAGAGGTAAAACCATTCGCCCAGTGGGGAATGGACTTCATAGGTCTAATTAATCCTCCATCTGCTGTAGGGCATAGGTATATTCTCACCATAACTAAAAGATTTACTAGATGGACAGACACTCTTTCCTGTAAACAATGTACTTATGATGTGGTAATCAATTTCCTTGAGTCAAGTATTGCTAATCATTATGGTTGTCCTTTGTCTTTAGTTTTTGATAATGGTCCTTCATTTGCATCATTAAAACTTTCTAATTGGGATTTTGATCATGGAATTATCATTAAATTTGCATCCAATTACTACCCTCAAGGTAATTCTCTAATTGAGTCTTCATATAAGAATCTCTTGACATTCATTTGTAAGTTGTTAGAACAAAATCCTAAGGATTGGCACACCCAGCTTCAATTTTCTCTCTAGGCAGATTGTACTAGATAGAAGGCATATAAAAGAACCTCTCCTTATCATTTAGTCTATGGTTTGGAACTTTTGTTTCCCATCTAATTGAAGATCCCTACCCTACAGTTCATTAATGAATACTACAATTTAGAGGATAAGTGTGAAGCCCATCTAGTTGAATTGTTACACCTTGAAGAGAAAAGAGATGAAGCCCTATAAAACTTTGCTAAAAATTAGGGCGTAGTGTAGAGATGGTTTGATAGGAGAGCTAAGGTGAAATCCTTTAGAATCTATGACTTAGTTCTCTATTGGGATAAGGCCCATGACCATAAGGGAGAGGATGATAAATTTGATAAATTCTAGCTTGGTCCTTACCAGATTTAAGAAATTCTGGAAGATAATGCTTTTCACTTGAAAACCCTCACTCGTGAGGATATCCCGCTGCCTGACAATGGGCAGTATTTGAAGCATTACTTCCAATCTTGAGTTGTTTGCAGTTCATCCTTGTATATAATTAGAGTAGATTTTCTTTATGATTTTCTTTGCTTGTTTTCTTTGGTTAGTGTAGGTATGCTTTGGTGGGCTTTGCTTTCCATTTTCCATTTTTTTTCTTCGGGTTTCTTGCTTTCTTGGGGTTGTTGCATTTGTATAATAGGTTGTTCATCTGGGGTTGTTCTAGAAGTTTCTTTTACAAGATCTAATCAATTTTTCAGATTCAAGTGGTGGAATTTCTTTATCTGATGTCCCTTGTACTTAGAATTAGATTCACTTTTAATGAATGAACTTTGGAGTATATTTGGGTCTCATACTTTCACATTAATTTTTTTTTTTAAATGGAATTGCATACAGTTTTTGTGCATTGTGGCTTGGTGAAAAATATTATATTTTTCTTTAGTGTCATTGTGTTCCTCATCCCTGAGTGTAAGTTTCATTACTTACGAGGTCAAAGAAGGGTTTATGAAAAATTTTTAGTAAAACAAAAATAGAAAAGAAAGTATTGAAAATCAAAATAACCTTAACCTTATCAGGGGTATCCTAATATCTCTATCGGGGCTATAGATGCTTGGCTAGTAGTAGAGCTATTCTTGGGAGGGTCACAATGATAAACTTGTCAGGGATATGGATGCCTGACTGGCAACGAGGCTTATCCAGGTTTTTTTTGAAGTTAGAACTTTTATGTAGCTCGGTCAAACTTGCTTTGGTCCTCGTTGCACCTAAGGAATAGGAAATGAATGCAAATACACACAATTGGACCCTAGTATAGGAAAATTTCTTCTTGCATGTGGTTTCTAAAACTTTGTTCATAGGTGTCTTGATGAAAGGATTGAAACTAGAGATTTTGGGTTCTTGATACCAGTTTGTTCTTGAAATTCTCTAGGGAATTTCCCCAGCGGAGTTGCCATTTGTTCTGAAGTTTTTGCACACACGCCCCTTTGAAAGTGGAGAACCTCTTTCTTTCTCTTTTGGTTTTTTATTTCAGAGTGCCTTGTCCTTTCTATTATGGAGTTTTTCTTTCTTGTACATGTGCTTTGATTTTCATCTTGCTTGTTGGAATAGTTCATTTGTGATTTAGATTGAAAACCTTAAGTTTTGGGCTAATTTTGGGTTTTTCACTATTTTCGGGAACACCACCCTATGCGGACTTTCCTGGTTTTCTTTCAGAGCCCGGTGGTGGCTTATTTTCATTGAAGTCTAGGGATTTTTGTCATTCACGGAAACTTGTCATGTCTCGATTCTTCCAGAGTCCATTGCTTTGTTGGATTCCTGATTTTGGCTTAGGCTGTCTTTTCAATTGCATTAATGTGTGATTACATGAATTCTTGGGTGGTGTTATATTGGTTCATGAGAATTTTTATGCCATTTGAGTTTTATTGATTTTTATTATAATGGTTTGTACTAGGCCAAACATTTCCCAAGAAGTGGGAGTTCTTAGTTGATTTATGGCTAATCCAGGATGCACACATTGGGATGCTATAAAAAGAGTTTTTAGATATTTAAAGGGTACTTTAGAGTATGCCTTATGTTATCATGGTTATTCTACTAGATATCAACATTCAATAAGAATTTTTGGATATGTGGATTCTGATTGGGAAGGTGATATTGACATTAGAAAATCCACTAGTGGGTATTCTTTCATGTTGTTTGGTGGCGCATTAAGTTGGATAAGCAAGCAACATGTTTTAGTCACTTTGTCTACTATTTAAGTAGATTAGATGGTAGCAAATCATGCTTGTAAAGAAGCTATTTGGCTTAGAAGACTAGGTTTGGAAACAAAATCAACTTTCCATGCCAAAACAAAACACATTGATGTGCAATACCATTTTTTTTGTGATATGGTGGAATATGGAAAGGTTAACTTCGAAAAGGTTGAAACTTTGGTGAATCTTGCTGATCCATTGATAAAGCCAATGAGCATAGAGAAGTTCAGATGGTGTGAAAATTTGATGGGCCTTGAGGCCTAGGATGATATAGTGACTTCGAGCGTTGATTGGGCTCCAGTAAGTTCTTCGTCAAGTGGGAGAATGTTGAGAAAAAGGAGTTTCAAACTTACTGGTGTAAAATAATTAGCTAGATTTATTCTAATTTTGTAGCTTTCAAAGATTAGGCTTTCGAAGATTGGGCAAATCGCACACTAGGCCCTCGACGAATTGGCTCATCGATGGGATATGGATATTTTGGAGACACATTATTTCATATCTCTTCAACATGGCAATAATGGAAGGTGTTGTCAGTGATAAATTTTTGTGAGGGAATATTTTCAAAGGGAGATGCATAGATCAACATGACAACAATGTAAGTCTCCTAAATATCCTAATAAGAACTTCATCAAATTGACATACACATATCGACGGGACATAATAATGAGTCCCTTTGATGTCTTGATAGCACCTCATCAGAGAGAAGGGTGAATACTGATAGGATTAAATGATTAGTCTCTTCGACATGCCAATAAGGTGAGACGAAATGACTGTGAAAGATTACAACAATAGGACATGTGGTAATGAGTGTTTGGGCGATACATAAAGTCACACTGATGACGTTAGCTATACAATGATGATAGGGATGACACATAGGTAGTAGGGACCACCTGATCAAATTTGCAAGCTATATTGGCGAGACCTTTGTATATCGGTGTGAGTTGTTACAACGTCTCTTCAAATTTTGTATGGGACTTCGTCAACGAGAATTCACCATATTGGAAGGAGTCACTTGGGATTCCCTCGGATGGAATGATAGGTGTATCGAGGTGACAATGAGAAATTAGTGAGACAATGATTATTCGGTTGGTATGGAAGTTGGAATGACGATTTTCTTGTAATGCTTGAGAAGTATGTATACAATCTTATATTGCATTGCAATTGTGAGTGAAGATTAGATTGAATATAATAAAGTGTTGTCAATTTCATTCTAGAAAAGCACCTGAAAGAGAATATCCATGCACTTTTATGTAATATTTTTTTATTGTAATACAAGAGATCTTTGCTTTGGTGTGTAGATTTTTTCTTGAAATGGTTTTACCACATAAATATCATGTTGATGTTGTATTGTGTATTCATGTTTTTCAATACGTGCATCTTAAATGAACTATAATTACAAATTTTAAATGGTTTATTTTCTTCTCTCTCCTAAAAATTAGTATTAGGAAGGCATATTCCACACTCTACTTTCCTTTCAAAACAAAGGCATAACACATCTCCATTGGAATCTCCTCTACAAGTTATTTTTCTAAAATTACACATACTCTAGTATTGTTGCCCACTTCCTAGTGTTTCTCCTTCATAGGTGTCATAACATATTTCTTTGCATATTTGGTTATTGTATAAGTTTTGGCTTCACTATCATATATGGTCTTCCTATCATACTACCATGGTCTACCCAAAAGAATATGACAAGCATCCATAGGAATCACATCACAAATAATCTCATCTCTATAATTACCAATCTAAAAATATTACCAGACATTGTTCATTCACAAAAAATTGATGTCCCTTTGCAACCACATAACTTTATAGGGGTTTGGATGTTTTTGTTTCTCCAAACAGAGCTTCTCTACCATTTATTTGGATAGAAAATTATCCATGCTACTGCAATCCACAATCATGGTGCAACACTTTCCCCTTGCTTTACAAATTGTTTTGAACAAACTCCTCCTTTATACGGTTCTTGTTGCTCCCTTTTTGTCTTTAAGAGAACTCTCCTTAGCATAAGAGCCTCTCCATCCTCTGGGTCTACTATCACATTCTCTTCTTTAGCCTCTATGGTGAATGTTCTCTCATTTTTACTCTTCCCATCCTCTTGTTGCATTTGAGGGCATTCAAATACCCTATGACCGACCTCTCCACAATTGTAACAAAATCCTGGAAATCCTCTTCCCATTCCATAATCTCCCATTCCTCTTGAAGTTTCACTTCTTCCTCTGAAGGAATCTCCTCTTCCTTTCACATTTGAACCATAATTTTTTTGAGACCAACTTTCCTCTCCCTCGTTTAGTGGTTGTCCTCTTCCATTATTTTTTTGGTCTCTACTTCTAAAATTTTCTTCTTTATTTCTAGAATTACTTTGATGCCTTCTTAAAAAATTTCCCTCTACCTTGAGAGCATATTGGTAAGCTTCCTTTATTGTTATTATCATCACTATACTAAGCTCATATTGGATATAAATATGCAACACATTCACATGCATTGCAACTTGTTCGTCACTATCTTCAACATGTCCAACATGTATACTCAGTCTATAAAACTCTTCTATGTATTCTATGACACTAAAATCCTTTTGTTTAAGGTTCTACAACTTTTTAATCAATTTAATATAATAATCCACAAGCGATAATTTTTCTTTCATTTTTGCAACCATCTTCTCCCATGATTTTATCTTCTCTTTGTCTTTCCTCTATCTTTCAATTTGCACTTGATCCCACCATAGGGATGCATGTACCTTCAAACTTGTTCCAACACATTTTACCTTCTTCTTCTCTTCAACTACCTCCAAATCAAAATATTTATCCATTTCTACAACCTAGTCAATAAGCTCTTCTAGATTCATACTACCATTGTAACTTGATGGGTCCATCCTTGGTTTACTCCCAAGCTTAGCCAACACTTGTAAGAATCTATCTTCATGTGCATATTCTCCCTACACTATTTCAACCTCTGGAACTTTTTGCTCATCCTCACTAATGTCTTCAACAATAATCTCTCTTCTTTGAGAATTTTTTAAGGCCCCCAACCTTGTTGAGATTCCCCTTATCAATTCCATAAGTGTTGGGATTTCTTCTCCTCATGGGAATCTTCTTCTACCATGTCCTTTATGTGCTATTTCCTCTCCAAATATCTATAATATTGCTTTGATGCAAATTTATGCAATTCAACAACTGAGAAACCAAAGAGGTTTTTCAATTATTGCAACCCCCTTTCACAAAGAGAATTAACACAAGTAATTTATAAACAAAAAATTCTGCACACGAGTATTTATTTACATTCAAGAAATATTGGAAGCCTACAAATCAAATAAAAATCACAATTAAATCCTCCATGTAAGCTAAATATTCTACATGCAAGATTAAGAATCAAATTTGAAAAGTTTCACCATAAACACATCACTTTACATCCATCACCGCTTCCTCATTATCCCAAGTGTTTTGAATGATTTTTGGGTTTTATGCTCCTCCTTCCTAGATTTCTAGAAATTTTTAAATTTCTCAATTTTCTTACTATATGAGAAAGTTATGCCCCATTTACTAAGATTGGGTCTCACATTTATGACCTAGACAATCTCCTTCTCCCCAAAATGCTAGTCAAAACATCCAGAATCTTCATTACTCCTTCCTGGGCATGGGTATCATGCATTCAGCTCCTTGATTATTTTTCCTAGAAAAATTAAAATCTTTTCCCAAATTTACATTTACTAGCTCCTTCCTACACCTCCACTCCCAATTGACGAGCACCATTAGCAAACATTTATTCCAATTCTTTAATTTAATCGTGAGAGTTACAAAGTAAAAAAAATCATTCTTTAATTTCTTTCTCAGATGTAATTTAAATTTGAATCAAATACATAAAAATTGCATCTAAATTTCATGCTAAATAACATTTAAATAGCTGAAGGAAGAGAGAATAAGAATTATTTCATGCCTGCAAGACCAATGAAACACAAAAATTGAGTAAAGGAATTTTTTATTTTTTTTGGTTGTGTAGGATTGCTCATGCACCCAAATTCTCATGTGTCATATCTACATTCTTCTCTATGTAGTAAACATTTTCCTTTTCTCTTTTTCTTGTGTTTTCCTTTTGAGGATGACACAAGGTGTCAAGACATTTTGGTCTCTTCCATGTTAACCCAAAAGGATTTTTATTTGTTTTTTCTCTCTTTGTGTCATTCTTCTAGTTCTATGAGTATTTGGGGAATGATGACATTTTTGAGCTCTATAACAACATCGTGGTAAAAATATACTAACCATGAATCCATAAATCCCTTATGTATTTTTGGGGACAACCCCTCCCTCCTTTTTCATATCGTAGCTTTATTTTGGAAACATATGACCTAGAATATAGGGAATTTCTAAGGAAGCTCTCATGTCTTAGGAGAAAACATTGTCTACTTTAAAGAAATTTCTCACAACAATGGTGTTAGCAACTACTTTAAAGTGGGGGCATACATCGATAATATCTATGGACATTTTGCATGTTTCATGGTGTGATTTTATTTTTTCTTGTGACATGTCCTTCTCTTGGTGGTGTCATTGGGTTTTATGTCCTCCAAGAATGTGATATTTCTTAGTGTATGACTTCCCTCTTAGTGGTGATGCGACACACTATATTCCCTAAGTTGTGAATCTTCTACTCTTGATTTTTCCTCTCTTGGAGACATTAGGCACGATGATCCCTAAGAAGAAGACCTTCACAAATGAAGAAAGATCCCCTTGAAAAAAATCCTATACATAATGTTCATAATTTATTGGAATAATACAACTTGTTGACCTTGTGAAGCTTGAAAACCCTAATTCAAGGCCACCTAGCATAGCACACCTTCTTTCAATGTGGAGCCTTGCCTAGAATTATGTTTCCTTATTAAAATTCTCAAGAGGATAACTTTGATATGGTATGGGAGCCTAATATGATTCTCGCATTTTCCACACCTTAGTTTCATTTCATTTTTTGGTGCCTTATTGAATTTATTAGGGGGATGGCTTTGGTATGGTTAGTATGATGAGTGTAAGATCTAGGTTTTCCTTTGAAAGATTAATATGATTTTAACAACTGCATAGATTACAATGATCAATTCTAAACTAAAAATCTAAATCAAAACAACAAAGAACAAAGAAATAAACATGAATAAACTAAACAAATAAATGGAAATCTCTCACCAAATATGCATTCACCCCTTCGAATTATCTCGATTGCTCTTCTCCATTTTGCCTTTTCAGTATTCTTGCCCTTAGATTTCTATGTTTGATGCAAGTATAAATTCATCAAATGTCTAAGCCAAATATCGAAGATAAGTTTCTTCTCAAAAGTGTATGATTTTGGGATGAGGAATAATGATAATGACAGGCCATTTTATAGATTTTGGGTTTCCGAACAATCGGCTCAGATTGAAAGAGAGATCGACGGATGAGATTGATGAATGACATGCGATGTGAGTTGTGTGTCAGATAGAATGTGAGTTAGAACATGATTCAGGAAAGACTGTAAGATAAAGACTAAACTAGAATGATAAGTTAATCTTGTGTCAAGACTGTTTGAAAAGAGGAAGAACAAGAGTTCAAGATCTTAATCTTCAGTTAAGAATCTTCGAAAATAGAAGAAATAGACTTTGAATGTCAAAGAAAAAGTTATAACTTGAAGATGAAGAATTTGAATGCATAATTAAACTAATTAATTAAATAAAAGATATTTAATTAATAAACAAATACATGCATATGAGTTAGAACTAGTTAACTGACTAGTTGTGACAGAGAGTCTTCTCATAAAGATGATCAGTTGTTGAATTCAGAGATAACTAGAGAACTAAAAATAGATCTCGAGTTAGAAGGTGGGCGAATGATTAGATAACTGATTAACAGAAGAATGTGACATAAATAATTAAATAAATGAATTAAATGTTAATTTAATTCAACATTTGAAAATGAGAGATTTAAATTAAATAAATAAAGATAATTTCTTTAATTGACTTTCGAAAAGGTGGAATTTGAATAATTAGATAATAACTATTTAATTATAGATAAAGGGGGTTAAATGGGGTAATTAAATAATAAATATTTAATTATGGATAAAGGGGTTTAATTAAATAATAAATTATTTAATTGAGAAGGAGGATTAATTAGTTAGTGACATAATTAAATGAATATGATCTATTTAATTAATCAAGTTCAATAAATGAATTAATGAATTAGCAAATTAATTAAAAAGGGTATTTTAATTAATAGAGGAAATATGTATTTAGAAAAAGGTAATTAAATAATAAACATTATTTAGTCATGACCATGGATAAATAGAAAAGTATTTCGAATGTGTACTCGCAGGCCTAGACCAATTTTTGGTATCTACAGTTTGCCCCTCTTTGATAAAATTTTGTTTCGGTGTTGTGTCAAAGAAAATATGCCTCAGTCATGCCCCATCATGAAATAGGTTAGGGTATGCCCCCTTGGGAAAATTGAAAATTTTTGAAAAGTTTCAAAAAAAATTCAAGAAATATTCCCAATAAGTCAATTTGATGACCAAAAATGCTAGGGAGTTGACGGAATGGAATTTGGAGATGTTACGGACGCGTACGGGTCTTTTGAAGTTGGAAGGTTAAGTGGACAATAGACTAGGTCAGAAGGAATGCAACCCAAACCCTAGCTATAAATAATAATTAGGTTGAAAACCAATTCATTTGCACCCAGAGGAGTTAGAAGAACTAATATTTTGCTCTGACAAGCTGACGAAGATGGCTCCCATTCCCTATGCTATGCATCGAGGATATCGGATCTGGACCTTCAGATGGCTAGCCGACGTAGGCTCACCGGTATGTAACCAAAAATGATCCCTTGAAATTTTGTTTTGTATGTGGATTTAGGCCTTTAAAATTTAATTATCAGATGTGGTCTTTAAGATTCAACGCATATGTCATCATATGCACCGCATTTGATTGTGGAATGACACATATGTTAAAACACGTCTAGAATAGATTAGGCAGTTTAGGCATTCAACGCATTTGTTAGAAAATACACCGCATATGTACTCATGAAACACATTTGCATTTAGGATAAACTTATGTAGGCTAGTGAATCACATATGCATTTGTAAAATGCATATGTTGTAGTTGGATTGGTTAGAGAAAATGCACACCATTTGTTTTTCTACACCGCACTTGCTTTTAGGTATAAAAAAGGATTGGTGATGTGCAACACATATGAAATATGTGATGTAAATGATTTTTCATGCAATGCATTTATATGAATGCACCACAATTGTAACTATGAGCCACATTTGGCTGGTAAATATTTTGAAAATATTTCAAAGGTAAAACCTAAAATGTTTTAACATGTGGGTGAAATACAGGTTGTTTTAGATCCTATTTACACTCGAGAGAATCATCCAGACACTTTAGATTTGAGAGATCACCAGACTAGTGCAGAGATATGTCTTTTATGGAGACTTGGCCTTCATCATTGTCTCTCAATGCCCTCTATTCGAGAAAACAAAGGGATGCTCACTGCATTATGTGAGCGATGGCACTCTGAGACAACATCATTTGATCTCTCGAATGGGGAGGTGATTGTCACATTGGAGGATGTGTACATGATACTGATACTTCCTATCAAAGGAGAACAGGTGATGTACGATACCCAACACGGATTGACAGAGTTAGCCAGATTCTATCTCTAGTGGATGATGTTAGTAGGCTCAGGATTGAGCATTATGAGATCAGATGGCCAGTGTTAGCAGATAGATATGATAGGATTGACTGTATATTATCTACACTAATAGGTGGGATAGTAATACTAGATCAACGAGGTCATGGTTTTCCTATGGGATGGGGTGAGATGTTGGTTGGCATGTTAGAGAGAGACCTTGTATGCCTGGGGTCCATGTCTTTTAGGGATGTTATATTTTCATTTACATGATATTGCTTACAGAGATGCATAGTTGATGAGTTGTGGGACCACTTGAGACATGTGGGGGATACTGGATATTGGATACATGCACTCGACATCTTTGATCAATTCACTTGGAGACCATACATGGACTTTGAGGAGTGGTCGGATGAGGGAAAACATTTTCCATATTGTAGACAGACATAGTACCTCATTGGGAGGACTGTGTCGAGCATGCACATCATAGAGAGGCACTTACCAGATCTATTATTGAGACAGTTCGGAGAGGTTTAAGATGAGCCTCGAGGTAGAGCAGAGTTTTCTTGATCATCGAGAGAGGTTCCATACTGGGGATCCATGATTCTAGTAGCTACTGTGGAGGCAAAGATACATGCTTTCAAACCAGTATAGTGGGGATGGAGAGACAGATTAGTAGATCCAAGGACTATGGTTGCATATGATACATGGTGGGTGGAGCATTGTCTAATTCCTTACATAGATCTTGATCATCCAACACCAGTTGAGAGATGAGGCACATGACTGAGAGCATGGTAGAGAGGTAGAGGTGGCAGAGTTGGATGGAGGGGTGATGGGGATGATGGCAAAGGTGGGGGTGGTGGTAGAGGTGGTAGACAAGGATAGAGAGGATGGAGAGGTGGTCAGCTAGGTGGACTTTCACCTATTTGAGAGGTAGTGGTAGTGGATGTACTGATGCTAGACATCAGAGGTGGAGCTGATGCACAGGTTGGAGGTGAGAAGGCTACCAAGGAGGTAGTTGATGTGGCAATTGGGGGAGAGGATGTTGCATAGGATGAGGAGGTGGATATGGATATTGATGTGAATATTGATGCTCTTAGGATTCTGGCAAGGTATGGGGAGGATGATGCTGAGAAAGAGGAACCGATGGAGGAGCAGGAGAGAGAGCTTAGAGATCGGATTATGGAGGGGAGACAGGAGGATGATGCTCATAGGGATGGTGATATGGAGGCTTTGGAGGAGAGATTGAAACTGATGATAGTAGAGCTTGATGCCATGCAGATAGAGAGAGATAGTGCATTCATAGAGAGAGATAGTGCCCATACAAAGAGAGACAATTCCCGTGCAGAGAGAGACAGTGCACTGATGGAGAGGGATCAGGTCATAGCCTAATGATAGGAGATAGAGTAGAAATTTACAGAGGTCAAATGCTTTTGTAGTGTTTCCTCATCGGATGGTATGGTACGTGAGTTAGTTAGATCCATAGAGAGAGATACATATTATAGGGATCTATATGAGGCAGTCGTGCTAGCAAAGAGATGATTTCCTAGTTTTTTCAGAGGTTCGTAGCGATAAGTCACAGAGTAGGAGTCATACGAGGACACATAGTACAGAGGGTGTGGTAGGACCACCGAGGATAGGTCCATATGAAAGGCCTTCCACCTCACAAAGAGCACCTCTGAGGCAGTTTCCATAACCTTCACCATGTGATAGTAGTGGCAGTGGGACACAGTTACACTTGTTATTATGTAGACATGTATTTTGATCAGAGATCCTGTGAGCTCGTTTTATTTATGGATACATTCTGATATTGTATTGTGACACATTATTTTGAGCGATATATATATATATATATATTATTTTTGGCAGTTTCTATATGATATGCAGTTCTATTTTAGAAATGATGCATTATTTCTTTATGATTATGTTTCCTAGATGATGTATGTACATGTGTTATGAACGAATACTTCTACATGTTATGAGTTTATGCAATTTATGATGTGTATGATGATTCTATATGATAATGAATGTAATATGCTATATGATGTTTATTTATATGCGATGGCGATATGTACATGCTATGTTTCTATTATGTATCTTATGATGATGAAATGTCTATTATGTCATGGTGTCGAATGTATGTAATGAAGATGTTAATGTTACTATCTATATGTTTGAAATGCAATGCATATATGTGAAATTCTTATAAAATGTATGTTTATGCAAATGAATTAATGTTTTTTTTGTGTCATAGGACTCTATCATTATGTCAAAAAAGGAAATGTTAGCATGAATGATTTCCAAATGTTAGTAAGAAACAATCAAGTGGTTGATTGAGAATAAACATGTGATCTTCGATATTTTTCCAGATATGTTAAGTTTGTAATTTTTATCATGATTGGGAAAGACATGACACAAATGGATAGTACACACCATGAAATGAGATAGACCATAGTGTATAAAGTCATCCATCTGTGAAAACAGATAGTTGTAGACAAGGAGTGTCGTAACTCATACTAAGGACAAGATTGCCCCAGTCTTTTGTCTTGACAAACCACAGACAACAAACAAATAAAAGATGGGACATGAGACATCATTGCTCCTCTAAATTCTTGATAGGAAATCATTGAGGAAACTAGTAACATGAATCAAAAACCAAAGTTAAAAAGTTAGTGACAGACAACAACCAAAGAAAAAGAGTCTGGAGACATCCTTGCTTCTCTAAATCCTTCAAGGGACATCCTTGAAAAATATAGTAACTCAACTAATTCATAAATCGATAAAAAGATAAGAGAAAATAAGATATAAATTCATAAATCCAAATAAAATTATTTGCCAAAACTTGATCTTGTGGGATTGTTTGATTGGTTGATGTTTTGACATAGCGTAATGTGAGAAATGACACATACCATATAAGATGTTGAGTCTGGTTTCGACTTAGTGACTATCTACATAAGGCATGACAAAGCCTGGTTTTAGAAAAGACACGTGTCATATAATACGTTGGAGTCTGATGACGTTGATGTGACAAGCAACAAGAGGCTATGACAATTTGACAATGTTTGTTAGTAAGAAATACATATCTTGCTTAAGACGTAAGTTGATCATTCTGAAAATGTGATTGATATTGACTTGATGACTTAGAGATGTTTTGCCTTGTTGATGCATGACTTGTTTTGATTCCTTGACTATTTAAATGTGTGTGCATAGATAGTGTATGACATGATACCATACCCTAAAGTACTTAAGATATGTACTTTTGCTGATGATATGCAACGTGTGTGATAGTGAATGCAATAAACCCTATTGGATTGACCTAGTGTGGTCTCAGGGGCTCATCGATTAATTAGCCTTGCCTATGTTGTACACCCAGAGACCTCGTAGTTTGACATGACCAACGAATTTGGATGTACAAAGAGCCATGATTTTAAATGTGTGTGATACATGACCAACCTAGATAGACAAACCTAATGCCTTGGGGGCACATCAATTGATGGCCTTCCCTACGTCCTAGTTACAGAGGAAATGTAGTTCGACTATGTCTATGACCAACTTAACATGACCGCCTTGACTTTGTTTTGGTATTTTCTAACATGTTTTGATTTTTTTTTATTTTTGATGTTTTTCTAATGTTTTTGGGATTTTTCAGGACATTTTTTATGGTGTAAAGTTATGTACAAGCTTCTCATGATATAGAACAAGGATTTTCCCCCAATTGGGAATAAGACTTGTGAGATGGAATGGGGAATATGATGGAATGGACTTTGATGTCAATTGTTCCAAATAATGTATAGGACAACCATTTATTATGAGGGATGGCAAAAAATTATGATGGGAGTGATGGTAGACAAAGAGCGATTTTGACTACACATGGCACGTGTTTGCTAGGTTTTCACCAAGGTACTTATCCATAGCACCACCAAAGCGGCTTTCACTATTGGAAAAATTATTTCTCTTTACTTTTTTGGTGATTTTTCAAAAAAATTTGGTGTTACAAAGACACCAGTTTACCAAGTTTTCATCAAGGTAACCATTTTTTTTTTGTTTTTTCATTTTTTTATATTTTCTAGATTAAGACACGGATTCTCAAAAGCTATGCATAGAGCCTCTTCAGATGAAGACTATTGATGGGTGACATAAGTGGCTCTCCTTTAGGATTAGAGAGTTGGTATGCTCCTAATCCAAAGGCTTCTGTGACTATATAGGGCCCCAACCAGTTAGGTTCAAACTTACCTGGTTTTTCTCATTCAACTTGATTCTTAGGATTCTCCATTAGAACTAGGTCTCCAATGTCAAAGTATCTATTTAGGACTCTCCTAATATAGCTACGACGAAGATGATTCTGATATGCTTGTAAATGGTCTAGTGCCTTCTATCTTCATTCATCTAGTAATTCTAGCTCTTGTAATCTAGATACACTGTATTCTTCATCGTCAATGTGACCTTTCAAGGAAACCCTCAGGGAAGGAATTTCAACCTAAATAGGTAAGATAGCTTTGAACCCAAATATGAGTGAATATGGAGTGGTGCCAGTGGGAGTATAGATGCTAGTGCGGTAAGCCCATAAGGCGAAATTAAGCTATAGGTGCCAGTCATGACCAGCGTCATTGACAGTCTTCTCAGGATTCTAACAATGGTTTTATTAGATGCCTCGGCTTGGCCATTACCTTGTGGGTAATACAAGGTGGAGAAATGATGTTTGATATGGAACTCTTCACATAGATGGTGTACTTCTTGGTTCTTTAATGGGTGAACATTGTCTGTGATTATGGATTGGGGTACACCATACCGACAAATGATATAGCTAAGAATAAACCTGGATATTTGTGTGTCGGTGATGTAGGTCATGGGAATAGCTTAAATCCACCTGGTGAAGTATTTGGTGGTGGTTATGATGAATTTATGGTTGTTGGATGATGGCGGGTGTATCTTACCTATGAGGTCAAGTCCCCATTGGACGAAAGGCCATGGTGATGTAATCAAATGAAGCTCTTATGCTAGTTCTCTTATCAAATCTCCATGTATCTAACATTTTCTACATTTCTTTACAAAGACGTATGAGTCTTTCTCCTTTGTAGGCCAATAATAACCTAGTCTCATAATATTATGGGCTAAAGTAGGACCACTCAAATGGGATCTGTATATACCCTCGTGCACCACTCTCAAAGTTGTTTGTGCTTCTTTAGCATCGACACATATCATTAGGGCATTATCTAAGGTACATCCATACAAGGTATCTCTGATGATGTTGTATTTAGCTGACTTACAGATAAAAGCTCTGTGTTGGTTATTGGACAAGTCAAGAGGTAAGGTTTGGTCTTTCAAGCAGTCAAAAATGTCATTATACCAAGGGGAAGTAGGACCAACAATCGTACACACCATCGCAGTATTGGGGATATCATAGGCAGGGACCAACAACTATTCAACGAAAAACTCAAACTTAGGCATGTTACTCAGAATATCCAACAAGGAACCCATGGTTTCCATAGAATGTGCAGCCCTATTCTAAATATGTGGTATTTGTTGAAAGGTAATGTCATTGAAGTATTTCTTGAAATTATTAGCCATGCATTTGTAAGGAGCCAGTTTCTCATCCTTAGTCTCATAATCATCATTTACTTGCCGGATTACTAGTTGAGAATCACCAAAGACATTTAGACTCTTAATCTTCCATTGTGCTTCCATTGTTAGTCCTATCACTAAGGCTTCATACTCTGCGATATTGTTAGTACAATAGAAAGAAATCCTAAATGATTTAGGAATAGTATCTCGTTGAGGTGTAGCAAATAGGATACATGATTTTGAACCATGATTTGTATGTGACCCATCAAAGTATAGTTTCTATTTGGTTCTAACGTCAATGTTGAAGATAAATTCATCAAGAAAATATGCCACTAAAGGATGATCTAACTTCATGGGTGCATCGACTAACTGATCTTCTATCACCTATCCTCTTATATCCTTCCTTTCCACATATTGGGTGTCATACTCTATAATTATCATAACCCATTTAGCCAATCGGCATGTTAATGCTACCTTACTTAGGAGATACTTGAGGGGATCAATCTTAGCCACTAACATTGTTTGACGATTTACCATATAGTGTCAAACATTTTGAGTAGCAAAGACTACCGTAAGACAGGACCATTCAATTTTTCTTTAATTCAACTCATATCCTACCAAGGTACGACTGATATAATAGACTACTCTTTCATGACATTGATCGTCATTTTGTGCAATAAGAGCTCCTAATGATGACTGAGTTATTAAAAAGAATAGTATCAATGGCTTTCCATCTATTGGTGGCATTAAGATAGGTGGAGTGAGAAAATAGTCCTTGATTCATTGGAAGGCTTCCTAACATCTATGCATCCACACAAATGGTACTCCTTTCTTGAGTAGATGTTTAAATGGGTGTATTTTATCTGCCAGTTGTACTATGAAATGCCAGATAGATTGTAATATTCCTTGTAATTTTCTTAGTTGACCAATGCTAACTGGAGGAAGCATCTCTATGATACCTCTTACCTTCTCTGTATCTACTTCTATGCCTCTTCTAGAAATGATGTAACCTAGAAGTTTCCCTGATTTCACTCCAAAGACACATTTCTTCGGATTTAGTGTGACATTGTAATTCTCTAGCCTCTAGAATGTCTTGTCTAGAACCTTCAAATGATTTGCTCTTGTTTCTGATTTAGCTATAATTTCATCTACATAATCTTCCATGAGAGTATGTACAAAATCATGGAAAATAGTATTCATGGCCCTTTGATAGGTAGCTCCTACCTTCTTAAGGCCAAAAGGCATAACATTGCAATAGTTTGTGCCCCATGGACATGTGAAAGTTGTATTATGTTGGTCTTCAACTACGATTTTGATTTGGTTATATCCAGAGAACCCATCCATGAGGGATAGCATCTCGTAGCCTGCTGTAAGATCTACTATCATGTCTATGTTTGGAAAAGGGAGGTCATCCTTAGGACATACCCTGTTGATATCTCTAAAGTTTATGCAAATGTGAATTCCCCCAATTTGTTTTGTCACTGTTACAAGATTTGATATCCAATCTGCATAGTCTATGGTCCTTATGATTCTGACATCTAGGAGTTTCTTAAGTTCTTCTTTGACCATAGAGCAATATGTGGATGCATTTTCCTTAACTTATGTATGACTGGATTAATACCATGTTGTAGAGGTAGATAGTGCAATATTAGGTCTGGATCCAGCCTAGGCATGTCAGCATATGACCATGCAAATTTTATCTGTCTCTTCATAAAGAAGTCCTTAAACTCGGGTCATTCTGTCTCTATGAAAGAAGCTACAAAATATTCCATCTAGGGGTTTTCTTCTATACCTATGTTAACTGCAACAGACTCTTCTACTAGCATCGGTGACTTTTCCTGTTCAATGGGGAGAATATTTAAACCTCTAGCCTTGGGTTCCTTTGAGAGGTTTTTTCCCTTGGATACATCCTTTATTTTGACTATTTCTTCATCCAAAGGTGCCTTTTGGTTTTCACCTAGGGACTCATCTTTTTTCTCATTTTCATCTTTTTTATTTTTATTCTCATTTTGCGACTAGAGGTGTAAATAGACTCCCCAAAATATGCTTTATTGTCCAATTCTATGGTAAAACCAGCTTTCTGATCCCCTTTAAGTATGCCTTCTTGAAGTCCCATGAAATCAGCTAATGCTTCGTCATTCTCGAATGTCTCTAAGATGGGTGTACCTTGTTGATCCCAATCGATAAGTTTAGGATATACAAGGGGCATGTCATCATAGGATTTATCAAAGGTGGAAGTTGACAAGGTGAATATCGAATGGTTGACATGGTCATAGAAGTTTTGGACTAACTCCTTGGTCTTTTTCCTAGGGGTAGGTAAATTCTGACATGGGACAATTGCAACAGCTAGGTTATCAGAAGATGGTTCATCAGATGCCTAAGATGCATGATCAAGGGTTTCCCAATAATAGTGTGTAAGCCATTCTTCTTTGGTCAAGTGTTTCTTATGACAGGGACTAGATGGCTTTGGTACAAATTTTATCATGAGCTCAAGTTCTCCAAATAAACTATCTAGGTTCATGGTACTGGTAGAGGAAAGGGAATCCCATTCACCATCGCTCAAGTCAGGGGATTCATCATAAATTGGGGGAAGTGGTTCATGATATGTCTTGATGTCTGCCTAAGCACTCACTTCCTCTTGAAATGGTGATGAAGTTCTAAGAAAACCAATTCTAAGCAGTTGAAACCCTAGCCCTAGGTATTTTGGTCATGGTGAGACAATGATTGGTTTCATCCTTCCATTCGGATGTAGTCCTAACCCACTATGTCTATCATAGCCTTCACTTTGCATTATTCTAAATCCTTTTCCATATTGATTCTTAGCTATTTGAATAGACAGTGAGGGATATTCATTGTCTTCCTGGTACAACTAAGAGGTAATATCACTTTAATCCACTTCCTCTTCACTTAACTCTCCCCATTTGGTCAATGCCATTGTAGGGGGAACATAAAATTTTACTGATTGTCTTCTATCTACCATGGGCAAGCCATATTGCTTAGGTGGAACTAGCTTACTGACATAATAGGATGCCTTCATGTAATATTCTCCACAACCCTTGTCTTGGATCTTGACCTTAGGAGTGGATGATGGTAGTTTGAATGAAACAGACTTGGTAAGACATGATGGATTAATGTATAGGGATAAAGTGGATGAGGATGGAGCTTCTTGATTAATAGGTACCTGTCATTGTGGGATCCCCTTTAGGCTTGTACAATATTGAAAAGGATTTGGATCACCATCAATCGTGATCTCAGTGCCATTATTCAGGAATTTGAGACATTGGTGATATGTGGAAGGTATGGCTTTCCTTGTGTGTATCCAAGGTCTGCCTAACAACAAATTATATGGAAGGGTGAGATCCAAGACTTGGAAGCTAGTGTTCATGACTGTTGGGCCAATTTTGATAGAGAGTGTGACAACTCCTTTCTATGATCTTTCTTCATCATCATAAGCCTTGATAACTATACTCTTTGAGGTGTCCACACATTCTTCTAAGAATCTTAATACCTTAACCAATTTTAGGTTACATAGCTTCAAAATTGCTCCTTCGTCTACCAAGACTCATTGAAATTTGGTTTGATGGACTAGGACTTCAAGATGTAATGGGTCATTATGATCAATCTTTTCTATTGAATAGTGTTGTTGGGAAAATGTGGCGTGATGGGAGTTGGTTAAATATCCTACCATTTCTGCAAAATGATTGACATCTAAGTCGATAGGGACAGTGATTTTCTGCAGAGCTTTGTTGAGAATAGCTCTATGCTCAGGCGATAAAGTCAAAAATTCCAAAATGGATATTTGTGCAGGGGTTTTGCTCAATTGATCAAGGAGATTGTATTTAGACCTAGAGGAATATGTCGGTGGCTTAGAAGAAGAACCTAGAATGGTTATCTTTGTTCTATGTGTGTTCACAACACATTCAAGATGCTTCTTAATGGTGAAGGTATCGACATGTTCATTTGTAGGTCGAAGGGTATATACGATCTTTCCTTTTCCATAGTCATAGCTGGTGTTTATGAAAATGGCTGATGAAGATTTCTTGGTTTCTGAACTGGAGGCTTTTCCTTTTGTGTGGTCATGTAAAGGGTCTGTGAAGACCTTATTATCACTGTTCTTGGTATTTTTCCAACCACTAACCTTGATAGTTTCATTTTCAACAAATTCTTGTATAATATTCTTCAATTGGCGACATTGTTGGAGGTTGTGTCCTTTCGTTTGAGGATAGTCACAAAAAAGTGTTATCATCCCACCATGAAGGTTTAAACTATCCACAAGCATATTCTCTAGGTTCCAAAGGTTTAATGATATTGTGTTTAATCAACTCTTTGAAAACTGTCTCGATTGGTTGTCCCAAAGGAGTAAATTCACATGTAGGAAATCTCCTATGTGGTCGTTGTTGCTATGAATTTTGGACATAGTTTTCTATTTGATCTGGACTATTTGTCATGTTTTGATTGGGATTCTAACTTCTAAGTGTGATAATAGGTCATGTATGTATGTTTTTAGCATAAAAAATTGTCATTTGTAACATTTTTATTTCTAGGCCAGAATTTATTCCTATCATTCGGTGCGCTTTGATGTTGAATGACGGGGTTTCTTCCCAGTACTTTTATTTATCCTTTGTCAATAAGGCCTTTTTCAAGGATGATGCCCTTTTGTACCAAGTCTAGGAATGAAGTACAACAATGTACCCTTAAGTCACTTTGCAGTTTTGGATTGATGTTCTTGAGGAATATCGTGACCTTTTGCTTTTCTAGTATTTCAACAAGACATCTACTAGCTAGACTTCTCCATCTCTAGAAGAAAGTAGTGAAATTTTCACCGTCTTCTTGTGTTGTGTGACACAAGGTTGCTATGGTTATTTCATTGTCTATGTTAAAGGCAAAGTGTTTGAAAAAATTCTTAGCTAATTCACCCCAGGATCGTATGTCATATGGTAATTTGGAGAACCATTCCAGTGCTATCCCTATAAGGGTTCACGGAAATAGTCTTATCAAGTATGTGGGGTCATATGATATGTCCATGCATGTCATTGAGAATTATATAATGTGTCCCAAAGGATTCTTCCTCCCATTATACTTAGGAAAATTTGGTATAACGTATCCATGGGGAAAGGGTTTCATGTAAAGTGCTTTGTCAAAAGGACATGGACATACATCTTGTGCTGAGATAGTTCATTTTCCTGATACAGACATGTTGTCTATTTTTTGTTGAAGAATTTGCATTTGGTTTTGGAGAACATCTACTTGTTTCAAGGACATGTTGTTTATGTTATTTGGATCAATGTAGGTGTTTTGAAATGTTATGTTCGGTGACGAATTGTGATTTGGAGAGGGAATATATCCTGTTAGAATATTCTGATTCGGAATAGGAATATTTCAAGTCTAAATGTTTTGATGTGGTATAGGAATATTTCTTGTCTGAATGTTCTGATGTGGTATAGTAATATTTCTTGTCTGAATGTTCTGAATTGGTATGGGAATTCTAATGCCAACTTTGGATCTCTTACCAGTAGTGTTGGTGCCAACAGGTTTGGAGGATGTTTCTCCCACAGTAAATTATAAACCTTGTGTTACATTGAAAGGGATTGTTCTTATAATTGACGATGTTTGCGTAGGTATGCCAGTTGAGATTGTTGCGGTAATTTGGGGAATAGAAACACTTGACATCGTAGTTTGCGTTGGTTGAATGGACTATGGTTTCAAAGTATGAATGTCAAATCCTAGTGGTAGTGTGGCACCTTCTACTAGCAACTTTGCCAAACACTCATCCATGAAGGATGCAATCTCAGGATCTTGTACGATGACGTCTATGTCTTCAACAAATATTTGTCCTTGTGTGTCTCTGGTGACGTGTTTTTCAATAAAAAAATTGTGTGGTCTCTCACTCCCTGATGGTTGATTTCCGAAAGGATTGAAAAATTCGTTAGGATCCAACATTGCTTTATGTTTCTTTTGAGACCTTGTTTCCACCATGAATAGTTTCTCAAACCGGGGTAATGTTGAATATGTCTAAAAATTGATATGACCTATCTCTACATTTTTTGGATTTTCTGAAAAATAAGGATGTTGCTAAGTAGTTCTAAAATGACATATACTAAGATGACATAGGATATGATAGACAATATGCAAAATCTTGAATATAATATGATGGTAAATGACTCTAAAATAGGGTTAACCTACCACCTATGGAGTAAATTCATGCAATGACTTATGTTTGACCAAGGAACCTAATTGTAGAACAAGGATAGTTGACAAGGTGAATTTACCAAACTAGATTGTTGAGCTGAAAAGATTCACTAATAGGACTAAAGTGACTTAGGTTCAATGATGAGAAAAAATCAAGACATGAACATATCCAATAACACGAAGAGTTTTTTCTATTCTTCTATATGCAATCTCTAGGAAGTATCTATATGTATGAAACTTAGGATGTGATGACTACGATGTATACAACACCTAATAATGCAAGGTTTTGAGAAAAAAAGTAAGTTTATGTCGAAGGTTGATCTTCAGAAATAGGATAAAAAATGACACTAATATTTTGGACTCGATTTTGTAGTTTTTGAGGTTTTTTGTTGATAGTCAAATGTTGTTCACCTATCAAGTGCGGTTCTAAATTTTTCAAATGCGATTTACGATCGTGCATGTAGTGATTTGACTAAAAACCTAGTTTTGATGACAGATAGTTGCGGCTTTTCCTGACATATGCGGTTTATGATTTGACAGATGCGACTTTGCAATCCACATGCGATGGTTTGACTAAAAACTAGTTCTGAACTTTGACAAGCAGTTGTGGTTTACTAATTGATAGATGCAACTTACTAACTCATATGTGGCTCAGAATATGGACTCTATAAAACATAAATTTTCTGTAAACACTTGTGGCTCGAAAATTGATAGATGCGGCTTGCATATACAAATGCGACTCTGAACTTGATGGTTGCGGCTATTGATAACCACATTGTTAAAAAAATAAATTTTATGACAGATAGATGTGGTGTTTACCCTAAAAAATGTGACTCACTAAGACATATGCAGTGTTTAAACTGACAGTTGCAACTCACTTTTTGACAGGTTGCAATTTTTCCAAAATTTTTTTTGACTGACTCCATTTGTTTGATCAAGTTTTGATGAGTAAAACAAAAAGCAAACACAACATTCAATGTATTTTCAGTTTTTGAAGTGATAGATCTATTAAGACACCAGAAAAAATTTACAACCTAGGCTTTTAGGACAATATTTGCTGAGTTCTTACTTGGATAAATCTAGCTATGCATATTTATGGTAGATGACTAGTAGCTTGACCCCACTGGATCCCCTCCATGACACTCACTTATGTGGAGAAACCAAGCTAATATACCCATGAAAATCCCATGGAATACATCTCATCTCCACACATAAACCATAAGAATGTAAGACGATTTCACCAGGCCGATCTTGCTATGCCAGTAAATAGGTAGGATTTTGGGAAAACTACAACAAGGTGTTTAGTAAGGGAATTTCATTCATGGGGCACTATTCAACATAGGAAAGAGTCCATTTATGTCCATATCGTTAGAATAGTGTGTGTGATTCTTGGGATTTCCCCAAGAATCCACTTTTATAAACCAGATGGAAGTCGCTTGGCATCTAGTGTGCTACCGGTCTGAGTCATCTTAAGGTGAGTACTTTTTACCACCAAGATAGACCCAATTTCTAGAGTTAGTAACCATTTCTCTTGCACCCAGGATCACACGAATGTGCAAGGGGAGAGGATACTTTGGTGTACCAAATCATAAAGGGTGACATAAACGTTCTTTTACACCAAACAAAGTAAACAATGATTATTTTTAATCCAAATGACAATTGTCTATCTACCAAATAGAAAGCATGCTAAATAAATAAAAAGAAAGGCATAAGTTCCTGCATGCAAACAGATCAGTAATTCAATGTTCTTGTCTTTGTCTTTCATCGTGCAAAAAATATTGTCTTTGGTTTTATTGTCTTCTATGTTTCGTCCTGCAAAAACTAAGTTAATCCTCCCAAACATAGTTGTAAGAACACATTAGTGAAAAAATAAAATCATAAAAAATGAAGAAACAAGCAAAACCCAGATGTATGGAATTGAAAATAGTGGAAAATAATTACTAGTCGGATGCAATCTTTCAAGCCACAAATGCGGCTTGAAATCATTTTTGCAGATGCGGTCCGGGTTGACAGTCACGGGTCGAAATTTTGACCATCGAATGTAGTTCGAGAATTTGCGGATGCGGTACATAATAGAATATGTGGTGTAGTTTTTAGAAGATGCAGCTCACTGATATAGATGCATCATTTTCTTCAATAGATGCAGTTCGCCGTATGATTCCTGCAAAAAAGAGAAAGAAATAAAATGAAAAAATGAAAAAGAAAATTTGCGTGAAATGGAAGCGCGCTTCATGTCGGGTTCACCAAATGTAAGATCCAAATTTTCCTTTGAAAGATTAATATGATGCTAATAGCTGCATAGATTACAATGATCAATTCTAAACTAACAATCTAAATCAAAAAAACAAAGAATGAAGAAATAAACATGAATAAACTAGAAAAATAAATGGAAAGCTCTCACCAAATATGCATTCACCCCTTTGAATTATCTCAATTGCTCTTCTCCATTTTTCCTTTTTAGTATTCTTGCCCTCAGATTTTTGTGTTTGATGCAAGTATAACTTTGTTGAAGGTCTAAGAAAAATATCGAAGATAAGTTTCTTCTCAAAAGTTTATGATTTTGGGAGGAGGAATAATGATAATGACAAGCCATTTTATAGTTTTTTGGTTTTCGAATGATCGGCTCAGATTGAAAGAGAGATCGACGGATGAGATTGATGAATGACATGCGATGTGAGTTGTGTGTCAGATAGAACATGAGTTAGAACATGAGTCAGCAAAGACTGCATGATAAAGACTAAATTAGAACGATAAGTTAATCTTGTGTCAAGACTATTCAAAAAGAGGAAGAACAAGAGTTCAAGATCTTAATCTTCAGTTAAGAGTCTTCGAAAATAGAAGAAATAGACTTTGAATGTCAAAAACAAAGTTAGAACTCAAAGATGAAGAATTTGAATGCATAATTAAATTAATTAATTAAATAAAATATATTTAATTAATAAACAGGTACTTTCATATGAGTAAGAACTAGTTAACTGACTAGTTGTGACAAAGAGTCTTCTCACAAAGATGATCAGTTGTTGAATTCAAAGATAACTGGAGAACTAAAAATAGATCTCAAGTTAGAAGGTGGGTGAATGATTAGATAACTGATTGACAGAAGAACGTGACGTAAATAATTAAATAAATGAATTAAATGTTAATTTAATTCAACATTCAAAAATGAGAGATTTAAATTAAATAAATAAAGATAATTTATTTAATTGACTTTCGAAAAGGTGGAATTGGAATAGTTAAAAAATAAATATTTAATTATAGATAAAGGGGGTTAAATTGGGTAATTAAAAAATAAATATTTAATTATGGATAAAGGGGTTTAATTAAATAATAAATTACTTAATTGAGAAGGAGGATTAATTAGTTAGCGACATAATTTTGTTTTTTTTGATCGGTAATTGCTTTTGACTAGAGCTTTGAACTAGTGAGGCCACAATTTGTAGGAGACCTCATCCCCATGTTTTTGTCTAGTATTAACACTAGACCATTCTCCTTCTTCCTCTTCTCTATTTTTCATATTTGTTCCCCAGCAACTATCGTCAACAGTCGTCGATGGGCGATCCGACTATGCCTCCAACTCCTGAAATAACACCCATCCTCCTTCCCTCCCAGCAAAACCTTTCCAACTACCTTCTTCCTCCTTTATCTATCCTCTTGCACCTTCCCTATCACTCCATCCCTCTTCTTATCACTTCACTCCCTCTTATCTCCTCCTTATCACTCCGTCCCTCTCCTTATCACTCCACTCCCTCTTATCTCCTCCTTATCACTCCACTCCCTTGCTCCTTATCACTCCATCCCTCTTCTTATCACTCCACTCCCTTCCTCCTTCCTGCACATCTCATCCGCTTCCCAAACTCCTTCTTCATTCCCTCTCAGCGAACACCCTTCCTCCACCTAGATTTGACCTCCCTACATCACCAGACACCATGCTTACACTCCTCCTCTATCGCTGGTCACACATCCTAGCCTACCTTTCCTCTCACAGCCTTCCATTGCCATCAGGCACCTTCCTCTAGTGTTCACACCTCTGTTTCCTCTATCCATGAATAGCCCTTGAACATCGTGCACTCCCACGAACCTCATTCCTTTTGTAGTTGCAGGAAACGGTGAGTCTCGAACATGAGATGACCCTCTCAATAGGGCTTGTGACTTACCATCACACTACGGGGTCAACCCCCAAAAGGTTTTATGGTGATCCCAGCCTTTATTATCCGAGGTCAACAGAGCCGGCCTGGTCATAGCATACTGACCCCCACCTTTTCCACTATGAAGGTGAGTCAAACCCATGTCCTCGAGGGAGCAAACCCCAAGACCTAACCAACCCACCTACAAGTGGCAGCTTAAAAAGGTTGTATGGTGATCCCAGCCGTTATTGGCCCAGGTCAGCGGAGCCAACCTAGTCGTAGAATACTAACCCCTGCCTTTTCCACTATGAAGGCGAGTAGAATCCATGTCCTCGAGGGGGAAAACCCCAAGACCCGACCAACCCACCTACAAGTGGCGGCTAGTTAGCGATATAATTAAATAAATATGATTTATTTAATTAATCAAGTTGAATAAATGAATTAGTGAATTAATTAAAAAGGGGTATTTTAATTAATAGAGGAAATATGTATTTAGAAAAAGGTAATTAAATAATAAATTTAATTTAATCATGACCATGGATAAATAGAAAATTATGTCAAATGTGTACTCGCAGGCCTAGACCAATTTTCAGTATCTACAATGAGAGCTAACACATAGGCATGACTTTCTCATTGTATGGTGAGAGCTGACACATAGGCATGACTTTCTCACTAAGCCACTTTATTGGAAGACTCACCAATTGGATAGCCTAGAGTTCTGCTACCTTGGAGTGAGCACAAAATGATATCCTAGATGTTTTCTACATCACGTTGGAAAATCTAGGCTTGATCTTCTTGGTCTTTGATTTTGTATGGTTGTGTGTCTTTGTCATTGTTGCATACATAAGTTTCTTGAATGTCTAATTTAGTGTGAGTTTTGCATGGCGTCATACTCTCACTAAAGTGGGGGCAAAATGTAGTAACAAAAAAGTATCCATTTTTCCTTAATTTGGAAATAATTAATATCAAAAGGAGCTTAATGTTGCCTTGATTTAGTGTTGTAATGTGTTTTACATATTCACACTAAGTTTAGGGCCCTTTTAAAACTAAATGGACTTAATTGTGCCTTATTTAGGGTGTTGTAAAGTGTATCTTTAAAATTTCACACTAATCTAGGGCTTTACTAATTAATTGACCCTAATTTTCCTTAATTAGCCCCTTTAAATCAAATCCAAGCCTAATTAATTACAAATTCCAAGGGATAAAACCTGATATTCATAAATTTCATTACACAACACTTAATTTTAGAAGGTGTGTGCCATAGGTTATGACCTAAGACCCATTAGCTACATGGAGAATGGATCCTCACTAGGACCCTATTTTTTGCATAAAATTTCACATTTCTTGAAGTGTTTCCTAGGTGTGTGACCTAGGACCCATTCACCATATGGTGAATGGGTCCTCACTCAGACCTAGGACACCTCTTTGAAATATGTTTTTGGCAGTATTTTAATGATTTCAAATGCAATATTTGATGTTGGCTTGTGATATTTGAATTTTGGGATTTAATCTTAAGTTATGTATAAATACAAAACTATTTCACTTAGTTTCACTAAGAGAAAATTCAAGTTATCTTAAGAGCATACATTTGAGAATTATCAAGATCATTTATAAGGAATTCAAGGGAAGATTATTGAAGATTATTTCAGCAATCAAGATCCATTTCATCACGTCAAAGATTTAATGCATCACACATATTGTTGAGCTAATGTTTTGATGTAGCATTCAAGATCAATCAAGCATATTCAAAGGAATCGTTTCACATCAAGTTCATGAACAAAATCTACACTCATTGAGGCTACTTCATGCTAGATTGCAGATTTATCGAAGGTTTAAACTAAGGTATGGTGAGTTGTGACATTTCATTTGTTCATTCATCATTCCTTCATGAATTTCTATTTCATTTCAAGGTTTAATTACCAAAATGGGGTTTGACCAAGGAAAACTCCTATTCCCTAACAAATAATTTTTTTCTCTTCTTTGATGTGTGATTGCAGGTTTCAGGTTGAAGATCATTTGGAGAGAAAAAATTTGAAAATTTGAAAATTTGTCAAAGTTGTCACCTTTCTTGAAAAATCATGGAAACTAAGCTACATGATTTATTTCTAGCTTTTAGATTGTTCTCGAATAGAATTTGTGAGTGCATACATTGAAGAACAAAACCTAGAAATAGATTTTCCAGAGCCCTAGCTAGGACCCATTCTCCATTGGGAAAATGAGTCCTTAGTGAGGTTTGAAAAAATACTTTTTTCAATAGGTACAAAATTTTTATCCCTCTCCAGATGTGCTGTTTGATGGTTATTTGGGTAATATTTTATTTCTATTACTCATTTAGACATTATAAAACACATATTGAATGAAAATAAGAAGATCGGTACATTATTCATTAATTCATTTTGGTGAACACACCCCATTTTCTTATTTTTCAAGCCTCTATATCAAAATTCCTTCCAAAATTTGTTTTTCCACATTCTTGTTGTATTTGTAGGCATTAAAAGGCCCTATGACCTTCCTCTCCACAATTGAAGCACTTCCTTGAAAATCCCCTTCCTTTTCCAAATTCTCCTCTTCCCCTTGAGTTTTCAACTCTTCCTCTTGAAAAATCTCCTCTTCCCCTTGTATTTGAGCTATAATTTTTTTGAGACCAGCTTGCTTCTTCTTCCTTTATTGGTTGTCATCTTCCACTATTTTTTTTCTCTACCTCATAAAGGTTCTCCTCTACTTTTGGAATAATTTTGTTGATTTATTTCCAACTTTTCCTCTACCTTGAGAGAATACTAGTAGGCTTCCTCCACTATCCTTATCATGAAAAGACTAAGTTCATCTTGGATAGAGATCTACAACCCATTCACATATCTTATAACTTATTATTCATTATATTCAACATGTCCAATATGAATGCCTAATTTGTAGAATTCTTCCATGTACTCAATGACACTCAAATCATTCTATTTTAGATTTTTCGACCTCTTGAACAAATTGTTGTGGTAATCCATAGGTAAAAATTTGGCCTTCAACTTTAAGACCATCTTGTCCCATGATTTTATCTTCTCTTATCACTTTCTCTGTCTTTCAATCTATGTTTGATCCCACCATATGGATGAACATCCATTCAACCTTGTACAAGCATACTTTACCTTCTTTTTATCCTCAAAGGATTATAAACCAAAATAATTATCCATTTCCATTATCTAGTCAATGAGCTCTTTTGGATTCAAACTATCGGTATAGATTGGTGGATCCATCCTTGGCTTACTTCCAAGATTTGATAATACTTGTAGGAATGTATCCTCTCGTGCATATTCTCCTCCTAAATTTGCAACTTTTGGTGCTTCCTCTCCCTCTTCACTAACATATTCAATAGGAATCCCTCTTCATTGGGATGTTTTTATGGCTTCTATCCTTGCAGTGATTCCCCTTAGCATCTCCATAAATGATAGATTTTCTTCTCTTCATGGAGTTCTTCCTCTACCTCATCCTCTGTATACCATATTCTCTTCAAACTACCCACTCTAATACCAATTGATGTAGATCAATAACCAATAAACCTATTAGATTGTTGGTTATTGTAACACCCACACTCAATCTATATGAAAAAAAAGCTAGATAAAATAAAAAATAACTATTGATAGCTAAATCCAAGCCTTTTAATACATGAAACGACATAAAAAACTAGAGGTAACATGTTGATTTTATTGATTTAGTTAAACAATAATTTGCAATAGTAGTTTGTAAGCCAAAATATTAAACAAGAACCATCTACAGGAAACATTGATGCCTCCAACAACCAAAATTCAGCATCAAGACACCTCCTATCCACTACTACAGTAGAAAAATAACTCTCAAATCCTCTTGCTTCACTCCTGGGCATCCACTCTCTTGACTACATAAGAAAAGACTCTTAAAAGTATTATGTTTTTCCCATTTACAATTTTATAGACTCCACTCCTCTATTGGGTGTGGCCTTCTTCCTCACCTCTAGTCTATAACCATAATTATTTTTCCTTCTTGGGTGTTGGGAAAATTCTCTCCCTCAACTTCTCTTGCAAAAATTCAATTCAATTTATTGATTTTCCCTACGCAATCCCACTCTACTACCTTTGATTCCTAAGCGTTTGCATCTCCCCATCATCAATTCAATGCTAATTTCTAAATATTTTGAGTTACACTACCGAAGAATAGCTCCCTCATGCATGGGCATGGTATTTTTGCAACTCCCAATATTTCATCAATTACCAATTTCTAGCAACTCCAATTCGAATTTGAATTTATTCAAATTCAACCAGATAACTTCAAAATTGAGGAATTTTAAATAAAAATAATTTATTTCTTGCAAGACACAACCAACAAGGAAAAACAAAAAAAAATAAAAGAAATTTCTTTTAATATTTTTGGTGTGCAAGATTACTCATCTACCCAGATGCTCTAGCATCAATAGGTCATTGATCCCTATGGGATCATAAGGACCATGAGAACATGAAAATTTAATAATCTCTAAATAATCTTGAGGCTTATACTAAGTTAGTGTAGCAAGCCTCTATTTTCTCTAAAAATAATTTATACCAAAAATTAAACCTCTTGGGTGAAACATAAAATATTCCTCATTCCAAACTAATTTTCCTTATTTGGATGGGAATAATGTTTCAAGAGGTAATTACCACATTCAATATCTTTCTTATTTCATTAGGTAGTATGACTTTATGGATGAGGATCCGTGGATGAGGTATATTTATATATCTCTAATGATAAATCTAGGGAATGGTTATTTAGTTTTCTTAACTATCATTTTTTCTCTTAGAAAGGTCTTTGTTTTATTTTTGATCAAATATATGCATATGTTTATAGCCTTGAATCTATTTTTTCAACAATTTTTTAAACTTCACAAGGAGAATAATGAGATTCTCTTCCAATTCTTTATTTTAATACAAGGTATGGCATTTATATTAAAATAAATTATAAATTATTATTTATTATTTTTATAATTATATTATTTTGCTTTTAGTCATGAGTTGTCTATTGGTTTTCAAGAGAAAAAAATGTAAATCTTCAAAGAAGTTTATTATCAAATAGTATACTAGAAAAATATATATGAAAATTTGATGATAGAGAATTATTTATTATGGGATACAAATTTTATTGAGCTTGTGTAAATGAGTGCCTAGCCTAGTATTTTGAGCTCAAAATAACTAAATTCTGAAAATAAAATTGTAGCATGACAAGAATTTTCTTCTTAGAATCAAGAAAGTGTTGTAACAATTATTAGAACCATATATTTTATAATCATTTGATGTTTCAATCTAGGAGTGACTATCTAGAAGAGTTTGAAGCTAAAGAGTGTGATACAAATTTCAAATATTAAGAGGAGGATTAAAAAAATCTTGTTGCAACCTCAAGTTAACAATATACATGTGATATTGATCATTGGTTTCTTGTTCAAGATTTAACTAATATAAAAATTATGGGGTTGAATCACAATATTATTTTTACAAAAAAAAAAAATTCTACACTATCTAAAGTCCCTACACAATACAAATATGAAGACTCAAAGTGAATTGATTTATTTTATGATTCACATGAGTAATGATTAAGCATCATACTAAAGGAGTTAAAACCTAATAGTCCCAATCAAGTATAATAGTGGATTTTATTTCTTGAAAATGTGAGAGAACATGAAAAAACCATTGTAATTACCTAGGTGACTAAAGAGAAGGTGTGACACATGTAGACAACACATACAAGATTATAATACTTGATGTAGAAATTTATAGAGAAAATATAAGGTGAAAAAGAGTGTTAATAAATTTATAAGTGAAAGTTCCCCTAATTCATGGCATAGATCAAGAGATAGAGATATGAACTTATAAGTGGAGTGCAATATATCAGATTATATGAATGATGATATTGAGCCATTTTTTTAGATGTTCAAGTAAACAAATGGAACCTAAATAAATATTTTATGCCCTTCTAAGATTTCTTTCTTATAAAGAATATTATGGCACACAGTGCCATGTTGAGAGAATGCACATGCATAAGTAGCAAGCAAGCTTCTTCACACCTATAAATGATATTATTGATAAGGATAATTATATAGATATTTATTTGCAACTCGTTGCTGATAATATCGAAGACAAGTATGCATGAATTTAAACTAAGGAGTTGTAATGTATTTATGTTTGTAATGATCTCCCTTATTTTGATAACTATAATGACAATGGATTTAAATTTTCCTCTACTATTTATGATTTTTTAAAAGAATATAAGATGTATGCTTCTAATTTTCATCAACAATGTATTATTGGTAAGGACTCTTATTTATTTAAGAATGAACCATTTTTATTCCCAAGTGACTCTCTAAAGGGTGGAGTAGAAATGAAAATTATTTGAGGGGTATTAAGAATGTGATTAATTAATATTCTCTATGGTATTTAAGTGATTGTGGTAATTCTAATAATTTTAATTTTGAGGTGAATTCAATTAATAAATTTTAACTTTTTTGGAAAAAAATAACATATGGTGCAAGGTAATTTATGATGAGTTTGTTCATCTATCTAATATAAGATATGATGATACTTAATATTGTGGATATAATACTCTCTTTAAAAGTTATCAATATTACATTAATCTTATGGAATATCATTCCAAAGAGGTTTGCATACAAAAGGAAGAAAAGTGTCCATATATTGAGTTGGATAGCTACAAAAATAAGAATGAAGCTTTAATTATTGTGATTCCCCAAATTTTCTCTTAGGAAACCATAATAAAGATAAAACAATTATTTATTCCTAATTTTCCTTGATCCTATTAAAGATATGAATGAATCGATCACCACTTAGAGTGAAAAACCACTAAAGTTGTAAAACTCGAGGAAGACCTTAAAGATGATTTTGTTTTTGCAATTATAGACTGCTATGATCCCTCTTAGCTTCCTCTATTTTCTATAAATAATATTTTTTCTACTATTGTCCTTCAAGATAAAAAGGATGAGTATGAGAAACTTGTGGCACTCAAAAGAGTCATTATATCATGATGAAAAGAGGTATTATTCATAGACTAATAAAATATTTTCTGATAAATCCATTGGTAAGAACTCACTTGAGCTAAGTTATCAAGACAAAATTTACATGATAGTTCACCCAATACCTCAAATACATATGTTATTGCATGGTGTTGAAGCCCCTGATGAGAAAGGTGTTAGTTTGGATGCTATAAAATTAAATGAGGTAGAATTTGAGTATAAATCCACCCTTCATTATATAAATGATGTTCTAGGAATATCCAAATTATCTCCCTATGGTTGTATGTGATGGGGCTAAAGTGTTTCAATAACTTCACCTTTGTTTTTCCTTTTTCATTTATATTTTTTTCCCTCCTATCATTATTTGTTACATGAAGTATGAGTATTTGATAAAATATAATAGAAAAGTAAAAAAATTATAAAATTCCAATGTCAATGAAATGTTGACTAATATGTGGCTGATATGGTAGGAAAAAATCAGAAGATGCTAAGGTGGTAGAGAGAATGAACAAGGGAATGATCAATCCATTTTTTTTATGACTATTTTTGAAAGAATACTTATTAATAATTTTATGTATTTCTAGCCAACGACCATTGTTATTTTTGTAAAAATAGTATGGTTTTGTATTTTATTGAACCCAAATGGTTTGTTGGTCATAGGCCACGAACAAACCATAGCAAACCTATCAGATATGTGCCAAAATTAAGACTTTAGATATAGATGATCATGCAAATTTATTCTTCTATTCCAAAATAATTCTGATTTTCTCAAGCGCATGTGTGACTAAGTTGAGCTAAGAATATGCTAATATTTCTATCATCAATTGACCAAAGAGGCAAGGCCCACTCTTTGTGTCAATTGGTGATCTACTTTTAGTTTCAGTGTGGTAATTAAATGTGTGTGATTTGATCTAAAGTTTATCTATTTTTTGTACACAAATTTGATTATTTACAGTCACGTTTAATTTTATTCAAGATCGATTTCATTATTTATTAATGTGCTTATCAGTAATATGAGGATTAAATAGTTGGTTCATGCAAATTGACACTCATTTTTGATAGTGCATCATCTGAAAAACATACTTTATTTTTTGTTATCATATTGTTTGCTATCATTTTTTTCACTGTAATTCTTGTCACAATTCCTAGTGCACTTCTTTTCACAAGTTCTGTCGGAAAAAAAAAGAAGTAGAATCAAACCAAGTTTAGGATTAGGAGTTTATTGTGTAATTTTAAGATATTGATTTCAAGATTTTAATTGAGAATTCAAGAGTGTGTATGTGTTGAATTGAAATAGGAAGGTAGTGATTAAAAATAGGATTTTATTAAATTCATAGATTGAGAAGTGTGCCTTGATTATATTTCTAGATTAAGAGGTGTGTTTTGATTTAATTTCTAAATGCATCCACTCCCTTTATTTTACTAGTTTCATCCCTTAGGTAGAATACCACAACACCCTTCACGAGTTTACGACTCTCAAATTGATAATTAAGGAATAAACCGAGGAAACTAATACAAATTCCTGAGGACCAACCCAACAATATTTACCAACTTGATAGAGTCATGAGAGAAATTTGGCTTCAATATTAATCCATAGTTTAATCTAATCAGTATGTTCAATTATCATAATTATATGTTGCAAATGCCAAATGAAGGGAACATGATCTACTAAGGGGGGGAAAGAATCAATATATCTATCAATTAAAAATCCTTAAGCTAGCCACAATTATCAAAATATGTGATTCTTCACAACTAACCCCAACACAAGTAACTGAACATAAAAAAATGAATATTCACTACTACTAAGTAACATCAAGAGCACACATACACACAAGAGAACACCAAATATATGTGGAACCCAAGATGGGAAAAACCATGGTGAGAATAGCTTCTTGGATCTACTATACAAATCCAATGCCACAAAGAAGGAATATATACAAGTGAATTTTACAATATGAAGTAGGAACCAACCTACCAAAGATACCAATCCCCTATTGTGTTTGTACGAGCCAACCTATCAAAGAAACCAATCCCCTATTTTGTTTGTAGGAACCAACCTATAGAAGACACCAATCCATAATTAAAACAAAATAATAGATAGAACACCAGTCCTACCAAAAAAAAAAGATAATTCATGTGGTTTGTTGGTATAGCTAACACACTTCCTTGCTACATATGATATTTTGATACTAGCACACACACTAAAATGCAACTCTCCCTTTTATATTCACCACCTTCTCTTCAATTCACACATGCAGCAAAATTTTCTTCACACTGGTGTAATTCTATTTTACATCCTTCCCATAATTCATATGTACAAAAAAGAAATATATGCATGATACTACTTTAACACTCTTCTATGTTGGATAGGGATCCACAAATAGCCAAGATGACATAAGGTGGACCTAAATTCAAATTATATGGAATGTGTAACACTTTAGTCCAAAATCAATTTTTTTCCTCCAAAAGAACATGATGCCATGTGCTACCACAAGGACCTTAATCAGGTCCTATCTTGACACTACACATAAGATTTGAATTTTCCATGATACCAACCATTACCACACAAATCTCAAACACCAACTAGATGATAGACAAACAAAGATAAACTTCTATCACTTTAAAATTTCTGCATGCTAAACATATCCTCTAGAAATTCTAGAATATGAAAGAACAAGTGTAGGAACACTCTACTTTCAAATTGCAGAGCCTAAAACATCTCTAGAAGGGAGACCTAAGAAACATTAATCTTGATAAATACTACATTGAAACATTCTAGTGTAGTCTTATAGACCACCACTATCGTAGTGAATAGATACAACAATCACACCAACTTTTAGAAGGAAATAACTCCTCAACAAAAATAATAATAATATGTTTTTCTTGATTTAGTGATATGTGTGGGTTGTTTTTACTGTAACCAGGTTTATCTTCTATTCTACCTATAGAATTTCCAATTCTAATCAAGGGCAGCTTGAAGGACCTAGACCAACTGATGACGATTTTAACAATAAACCACCTACACTTCGGGCTCTGCAAAACCCAGGAGGGTGGTCCCCTTAATGTGTTTATAATCTTTGTACCGAACTTATGAACAATCATTAATAATTAATAGATAATCTCATTTAATAGCTCAACAAAATATGATAATATTGAAACGAATTGGCTTTTCATCAATAGTATCAACTACTTGGAGCATGAGATGATTACAACAATATTTCACCACTTAAGATAGTCATTTGATTTGCAATTTTGTAGCAAGCTCTAAGAAAAGACAAGAAGACACAGAACCTCACAAAAAAATACGATTTAGACCAGTGTCGTATACCATTGGGGAGTCAAATTCACAAGTTTTTAAAATTCCATGATAGATTCAAATACATAGCATACAATATCTCTGACAATATTGCCTTACAACATCATCAATTTATATCCTTACCCAATACTTCTTACCAAATCCCTTTATAAACATATCCACCATAAATCCATTCAAGCATTTTAATTAATTCTTGAATTAAAGCCAAAATGAGAAAATCATTACACACCACAACAGTGAGATGAACACAATAACCCTTGATTATATTATTCAAGATTATGATATGCTTATACAAAGAAGAGAAATGAGCTCGAAATGAGTCATTATAACTCAAATTCTAGTAGTATCATGAAACATCAAACCTTCATAAATCCAAAACCCTACTGCAAAATGACCCAAAACCTAAATTTCATTTACACTAAATCAATAGGATTTACAATTTGCTTTGCAACTATGCCTAGACTCAACCTGAAAAATTTCTAACTTCCTAACCCTTATTTTGGGCCTTGAAATCCTTCTTATAGAAAATGAAGGAGCAAACAAGCATCAGGCCAAAAAATACACATGTCACTAGTCAATCAGACCGCTCTCTGAAACTTCAAAAAATGATTACAATCATAGAGTCCTGGAGCATCTTCTTGTTAATTCCACTCATTAGAGAATAGTCGCTTCATTTGCTAAATCTCAAAACCTGCACCGAAAACCGCCATGGAGACAAAACCATAATCCGTCATAACCATAACCACTGAGTTATTAACTATCAGTAGTAGACACCATCTTACTCCTCTTTGGTTAAGTATTTTTCCACCCATCTCCGATACTCTTCACTCGTTGGCCAATCAAAATTCATCACCTCATTCACCTTAGTATTGTAAGGTGTGTATTTAACTGCAACTTGATTGCCCTCTCTTTCAAAAGACTATAAGAATGTGTTGGTGTTAATTATCTTATCCATGCTACTCACCAACAAATCATAGTCTAAATCATCACAAATCAATTTGATTTGTGCATTGATAACTTCATCTGCCCTATCTTGCCACTATTGCAATGTTTTCATATTTCCTTGTGCATCAATTATTTTTGGAAAAATGTATCACTCCAATCATCAAATCTCTTTACCAACTCCCTAGTTCTCCTACTCAAATCATCAAGTAAGGCCTTGAAACCCTTCAGTGATTTCACAAAGATTTGAGTAGGCCTCAATGATTGGGGCCTGGTGTCTACATTAAATCTAGAGGCTTTATACATAACATCCGGATCATTGGCCCTAGGGATCCACTTCTCAGCCAAAGGAAAAACTATTTCTTGATCCTTATTTATGTTTCTTATTTCATCCAAGAATAAAGAATATAAAGAATCTATTGATGGTAATCTACCATCAACCTTCTCATTTAGGTGCCTCAAAACTGTGTCAACCACCTCATTATGTATGGAAATTGCTCCATCCTTACTTTATTTTAAGGAAGCCTGTAATTATGTGATCTTACTTAACATCTTCTTCTTGGTGGGATCCACAAAATATTCAACCTCTTCTTCAATTGGCCCTAATGTAGGACTAAGAGCAAGCATATGGATGGGGGATCCTAGAGTAGAAATAATTGGAGAAGTAGGGGGAATTGATCCGGATGTAGAAGGTAATGCTCTGATACCAGGAGTATTGAAGGATTCCCCCACCTACCCAGATTTAAACCTATCTACCTCAGATTGCAACTCAACATTCCATTTTTGTATCCTACTATATTCTCCAATTATGGTGTTGTATTTCTCCATCAAACTCTTCTTTTCACCCTCTTCCCTTTTAGCTGTCTTCTAGGCCAATTTGTCCACATTTAGAGTCAAGCTTGTAGCTTTTGTAGTTGAAGTTTCAGCAGCTCTCTTGATTATTATCCCTCCCCTTAGGTTTGGGATAATATTAGTTACATTTGGCTTTCTGACCTGGGGTTCCAATGCCCATATTTCCAGAGTTTCGTACTCCTCACTGAGGCAAAGTCTTGCAAAGTTGCCTTCTCATTGTTTTGTATGGGATGCTTGGACTATAAAATAGAATTAAATGCCACTACATTTTCTATGTCCCATTTAGGCATAATTAGGACACAATCTTGATTCATAAGTCTCATTCCTTCCTCAGGAGTGATATTTTTGAATTCTTCCATTAGTTCGACCTTCACCTCATCATCATTCTCCTGCTTAGACCTTTAAGGCCTTGCTTCTCTCCTTCTCTTGCATTTGTCTTGCTATTCTTCTAGCTTCATCCTCTAAACTAGTTGCAAGAATAGAAGAGTCTTCAAAAATGCATCATCATCCAAGAATTCCTTGTAGCTCCATTCTGGCATCTTGTACACATTTCCCCTTTACATCCATATTAGATAACAAAAATTGTGTTGATCTAGGAGGGGAAGGGATGCCAACATACATGTCCTAGTCTGTATAAAATTATTTAATCCATCATAGTCTCTTGTGTTTCCTCAGTTCTCTACCTCTTAGGGCTTGGCTCTGATGGTAGCATTGCAAGATCACTCCTTGGTGGTGAATCCAAATCAACAATTCTTATCCCTCCAGGTGCTCTGATCTTTGGACCTCGTTGTGATGATGTCTTCATTATTTGTTTTCCTTTCTTATCCACCTCCTCCTCATCACTATTTCCATTCCTCTTTCTCTTATATAGAGGTCGATCAAATGAGGGCTGATAAGTTGGCCTTATTTCTTCAGGCCTTGATTCTAGTCTTTGAATTCCAAATCTAACTCCAAATTGATCTTTTTGGTCATCAAGGTACCCATGATCACTTTGAAGTTATCCAACAAGAAGGAAATTCTCTTTTGGAATGGAGTAAACTCCATTAATGGATCATATTTTGGATCCATTTTATGCACTATGGCCAATAGCTTCTCATATTCAACCCATTTTTCTTTATTCAACTCCTAAATATTTAAATCAAAGTCATTTTATGATTAGGTCTTCAGGAAAATTGAATTCATGTGCAAACCTTCCACCTTTCATTTGTTGCATAAACAAGGAAAAGAA
Organism: Sequoiadendron giganteum; assembly: GCA_007115665.2. Classification (NCBI taxonomy): domain Eukaryota; kingdom Viridiplantae; phylum Streptophyta; class Pinopsida; order Cupressales; family Cupressaceae; genus Sequoiadendron; species Sequoiadendron giganteum. Next base: position 65,734,481 of record CM021102.1, read on the forward strand.
TCCCTCAGGCTCATGTTGCCTCCTAGGACCACTCCTCAAATGAAAATCATCAAAATACCTTCCAAAGTGGATCCATCATCCCTTGGAAAAGACAAAATCAGAAACAATAGTGTAATCAGGGAACAAAGCCCCTTTTCCTGTCCCTGCCAGGTTGTCCTCATGAATACAACCTGTTTGCCACATGACCTTGACAAACCCCAATATTGATGGTACATCAAATGGGAGAATATGTGGGGCTCCCTGGAAACCATATACCCTTAGGACAGTGCTTATGGGGTACAAGATGATGTCACCCCAATTGTGGAAAACCTTCAAATCAGGCTTCCTCACCTTTGGGATGAGAAAATCATGTAAATATTCAAGAACTCAAGGAACATGTACCACCAACCGAGCCTTGAGTCTTAAATTGCACAAAACTGGCACCTCCCCTGTTGTATGATAATTTTGCACTCCAAACCTGTACTAGTAATATTTCTCCATTCACATCTTTCCTCAAATCCATCTTCTCTGAAAATAAATTGACATTATTGTACATAAACATATGCATTAATAGGGAGTACTAGAAGAAAGGAGTGCTAATATTCCCCACATGCAACTTCAAAAAACCCTTATGTATTTTTTCTTCTAGAAAAGATGCATAGTCATACACCATAGAGAAATTGGGATGTTGAATTTGAGCCACCATGAACATGTATGTGATTGACATCATGGTATTAGGGTTGAATCCCATAATCTGGCACAACAAATAAAATGTTTCCAAAAAGTGATTGGAGAAACAACTCAGCCTGAAAGGATCTTGGTCACTTGGGTTGATATGAATCTTTGAACGGCCTACCCTGGCTAGATGAGGAGGAAGCAACTTTAATTTGAAAAGAGGCTTTGATCTTGCATATTCTTGCTTCATCTCCTCAAGATCAATTGGGACAAAGAATGAGCTAGAATCGCTTAAATAAAAAACCTATTGAATCTCATCTACACTTATACTTAGAAGAATCTCACCATCATTATACCTTATTACCCTTGTAACAGGGTCATATCGTGTTGCCACTACTTTGAGTAAGTCCACATTAGGAAACACATTCGGCACTACTAGTTTCCCCATTTCATATCTCTAGCCATTACAAAAAGGGTGAGGTAACTTTCACTATCCATACCACAACCTAAACATCTCCAAACCAGTCATAAGAACCCTAGCATCTACAATCTTGCACACTAGTCCTTTGCTTAGGGTTTTCCCACTCATCAAAAGTAAACCCCTCTTCCTATCATTCGTTGATAACATGAGTTGATCCAGATAATCATCATATTAATTCCTTTGCAAATAATCAACATGGTCGGAATTCTTCTTTGGTGTTGCCATCTCAAACAAACTAGGTATTCTTTAAGTAATTAAAATCCTTGAACAAACTAGGGCTACCCAGAAAGTGAAATTATAGCTAGAACTTGCAATTTCCCACAATTCAAATGAGCCAATAACCCTACAACAATAATCAACAAACCCTTCTAGCAAGAACACTATAATCCTTCCAAAAAAAGTAGTCAAATCAACCAAGCAGTACAAAAGAAAACTCACAGAATTTCACGCCTTTTAGAAAACCAAACTCCTACTGTGATTGCTCAAAAACTGTCTCTGGCTCTGAACTGCTTCGAAAATACTTGAGTTCTTTGTGGTGAAAGAGAATGAAGGCATATACTTTATGTTGATCAAATTGAGCCAGTAAATGTTTCATCTGCCATTAAAGCTCACTTGCATGCCACACCAATGGCTCCAATCGCATTTGATGCAAATTTAAATTTCAGTCATCGATCTTTTGTTTTTGTCATATCATTGAACAACCATGTTCAAAAAGGCTGATGCAATTTCCATCTCAGCATCAAGGGCCCACCATAATATGCAATGCCAAAGGAGTACACATGGCACCTGCCTGTGATATCACAATCACTAAACATCCTGCATATTTGGATCATGTGATGGTAGTAAACCGTTGATTCCCACCATTGGAAATCGTGTTCATTCACAGTATTCACCTGCACTAAACATAACCATCAAGATTATAACACCACCCTCGATTTTGAGCACGTGCATCTCATAGCTATTTTATTAACCCACTTTACAACATATTAAAACCTAATACAACATGTCTCGGTAGTTGAGACATGTGGCGCTCTCTCATGATTTCACAATTAGTTGAAACCCAATGGTGAGGATCAAACATTGTACGATAGATGGTCACTAAAAAAAATTCCCTATAAAATAAAACAATTATTAAAATGGGAAAGGGTACATCACCTAGGCCAACGAAAAATGCTGGCTCAAAGTTGTTCTTTAAACATGGAGCATAGGCTAACCTAGACTTAGGAAATAATTAAGTTAGGCAAAATATTTAATGTTTTTTATTAAAAAGGGGCCCTACCTAAACGATTCACAAGACATAAGTCATTTTAAAACCTCTTTCAAAAAGTTAATGGTGAAATAGATCCTTCCCAAGGTATTAGTTAGAACATTAGGATTTCATGAAGGCAAAAATAAAACCCCAACCTTAGGTTTCTCTAGAATAGCATGTGGTGCAGGAGCACCTAGAAAGCACCTAGGAAACACTAGGCTTAGGAAGTTTGTTTTTAATGTTATAAGGTCATGTTGACCATTAGTTCGTGTTAGAGACCTAATAAAAGGTTTATTCAAGAGCTATCAGGAGTGGTGAAGATTTTGAGTTCAGACACTCATTTGTGTTAGTGTCCAGGAAATTGGGAAAAGTGGCAAATCGGACATTTGTGCACTTTTTCCCACTTGGTAACTGATTTTTCCAACCCAAGGGAGGCCCAAATACTTTGGAAAAAACATATAAAAAAGTATGCCTCAACCTATAGGTGGGTTGGAAGTCATTGGAAGTTTTGGTAATTTTGTAATTCTCATGAATGACAAGCAAAGACAGTGTGGAAATTGATTAAGTTTTTGTGTTTGTTCTTGATAGTGAGTTATTGGCATGAACAGGCATTGAAATCTATGTAGAATGTAATGTAGGGAGGTTCCAAGCACTATTTTGTTTCTGTATTAGTTGATTTCATCGGTTTCAAGTTTTTGTTTGTAGTTGGTTAAGTGATTTCTCTTTGCTGATCTGACTGGCAACCTGTCAAAGATGGAGTTCTAGTTCCTTTTCCCACTGTACTTGGTGTATGGCCTTTTGGGGATTGGATCTAGTCTCCATGTGTGTACATATGGTAGACTTAGGGGTAGGTAGGAGGCATGGACACATTGTGAATTACTTATCCTAGGCGAGCTTGACTGTGCTCGGCTAGGAAAGTTATGAGGTGTGATACACACAACTTGCAGGGGTGACCTCTCCTTGCTAAATCCCATGGTAGAAAGGTGGATGGAATCCTTGTAGAGGCTTGGCATGAATGAGGAGATTTCATAGGACCATTTGGTTGAAGAACCCAATAACAGTTCACCAGGTGGTCAAGAAATACCTCTTTAAGCCCTAAGTTTGCTAAATTCAAGGAGGAGTCAGTGTACAGAAAAACAAGGATTGAGACCTTGAAAATCTTGAAGAGCTTGGTAACAAGACTAAGAATCCATAGGAAATTTTTGGGGTTCTTTGGAAGACTTTGGAGAAAACTCCATTGTTCTCAGGTTGGGAGGGCTAATTGGGGCTCTAGGCTTGTAGCCTTTTTAACCCTAGGTGAGGGTTTGGTGGAAGCAATGGAGAATTGGAGCCTAGTGTTTGTCCAATGACCCAAATAGGATGTTATGAAGCTTGATTTTACATCTCTACACCCCTGCAAGAATCTAACTGAGTGTTTAGAGTGTCTGGCCTTTAGGGAAGATTAAGGGTCAAGGGTGAGATAGTGGCAAAGCACCAAGATTGGTTTGGTAGCTGTGAACTTGGATGATGGTGGGGATGGCCAGTAGAACCAGGGGTACCTATACCTAAGATAGGACCTATAGGTTAAGGTGGTGGAGATTCCCACCATAGGGATTGCCAAGGTGAGACCTAGAGCATGGAACAATGAGTGTTCCATCCAACCCCACTTACATCAGATTGGTATCAGAGTGAATGAAAGGTTTAGGATAGAGATTTGTATGTCAGAGGTTGAATCAAGTGGTTCCAACACCATGGTGACCAATGCAGAATTGGCAAGAGACCTGACAGAGCAACAAGAGAAGAACATGCAACTTTAAGAGGCAATTGAAGAGATGAAACAAAGGTTAGAAGAGGTGGTAGAGGTTGCAGGCAAGATGAAGGTACAACTAGCAGTGGTTAGAGACAAGGGTGAGATCAAGTTGAGGAGGATATTGAACTAGACCTAATCCTCCACTAAAGGAGGAACCCTTCCTCAAGGCATTGAAGGCTTTGAGTGGTAAAGCATTAGAAGGCATTCCCATCTTCATAGGTAGAATGGATGCAGAGTTGGTTATGGATTGGATAGAAGGAATGGAGAATCACTTTGAGTGTGATGGAGTGACTGAGGCACAAAAGGTGAATATAGCAAAATCTAGGCTAAGTGGACAAGCACTCACTTGGTGGAAGTTCCTACAAGAAGAAAGAGAGAATGAAGGCAAGAAACACATTTCTAGTTGGAAAGCTATGATGGCTAAAGTGAAGGAGTATTATCTACCTGAAGACTATGAGATCAAATTACATAAGAAGAGGCAAAACCTTAGGCAAAGAGACCTAGATGTAGCTACCTACACTAAGGAGTTCCAAAAAAAAAGTCTTAGGTCTAGGGTGCAAGAAGTGGAAAGCATCAAGGTGGCGAGGTATCTAAATGGCCTCAAATGGAACATCCAAGAAGATTTGAGTCTCTTTACACTCACCAATCTCCATAGTTGTTTTCAAATGGCTTTTAAGGTGGAGGAGAAGCTGAAAAAGAAACAAGACTCCAATTCTAAAGGAGGAGGCAAGGGCAGAGAACAAAGAGATCAAAGAGGGAAAAGGGGTGGCTACCAAGGTAGAGGCAATGACCAAAGAAACCAAAGAGAGTTTAAATCCATAGATCATGGAAATGAAACACCTTCTAGAGGAGGGTATAATAGAGGCAGAGGCTCTCAAGGAGGATCAACTAGAGGAAGAGGACTAGGCAGGATCAATTCCTATTTTACAAACATGAAATGCTACCATTATGGCCAAGTTGGACATCCAGCCTATAGGTGCCTGGAGAAAGCATCTTCATCAATCAATGAGAAGAGAGTGGCTTATGCACAAGGGGACACCATGAGTCCTAAGTCAACTGAGGTCAGTCACATTGAATCTGAGATGGGAGAGAGTCTGATGTTCAGAAGAGTTTTGATCAGACAACCGGTCAAGGAAGAACCAAGATAAAGGAGAGCTCTATTCAGGGTAAGGTGCAAGATACTTGGTATAGTATGCAAGGTTATAGTAGATTTAGGTTCAACATACAATATTATATTAGAGGAGGCAGTAATGAAACTGAAATTGGAGAAGGTACCCCACACTAACCCCTACAGGGTCACATGGCTTAACAAAGGGCAAAGTGTTTTAGTGAATGAGAAAGTAACGATGGAATTTTCTATTGGAGGATACAAGGATAAGCTAGTTTGTGATGTCTTACCCATGGATGCATGTCATTTGCTATTGGATAGACCATGGAAATATGATAGGAGTGCCATGTATGATGGAAAGGACAATACAATCTCATTTAAGAAGGATGGAAAGACCTTTAAGTTGCAGCCACTGTCAGAGGAGGATGAAGGACAGTCAAAGACACCAAGTGTTCTACTAAGTAGTGGAAAATATTTCCTCAACACCTTGCATGAAGGTGGAGAAGGATATGTTGTGTTGTTACAACCCAAGGAGGAAGATAAGACTGAAAAACTAGTCATACCCGGAGTAGTCCAGAATTTACTTGATAAGTACAAGGACATAGTAAGTGATGGTCAACCTGCAACTTTACCTCCTAAAAGGGCCATTAGTCATCAGATTGACTTCATACCTGGAGCATCCTTACATAACAAAGCAACATATAAGCTTACACCAGATCAGAATTTGGAAGTGGCTAGACAAGTGCAAGAGTTGTTGGTTCAAAAATTGATTCAAAAGAGCATCAGCCCATGTGCAGTACCAGTAGTCTTGGTAACCAAGAAGGGAGGAAAATGGAGATTATGTACTAATTCTAGAGCAATAAATAAGATCACAATTAGGTATAGGTTCCATATTCCTATAATTGAAGAATTAATGGATTGTCTTGGAGGAGCTCAGTATTACACCAAGTTGGATCTCAAGAGTGGATACCATCAGATCAAAATTAAGGATGGTGATGAGTGGAAGACAACATTTAAGAAAAATGATGGGTTATATGAATGAAGGGTGATTCCATTTGGTCTCTCCAATGCCCCTAGCACATTCATGAGGCTCATGAATGAAGTGCTCAAAGATTTCATAGGAGTATTTGTGGTGGTATCCCTTGATGACATCCTCATATTCAACAAGACAATAGAAGAGCATTTGAAACATGTGGAGTTGGTTCTTAGAAGGTTGCAAGAGGAGAAGTTGGAAATCAATCTAGAGAAGTGTGAGTTCTTTAAGAAAGAGCTTATATATTTGGGTTTTGTAGTTTCTAAAGGATAATTGAAGATGGATCCAAGCAAGGTGGAAGTTATCCTAAATTGCCCTACACCAACCACAAGGACTGAGGTAAGAAGTTTCCATGGATTGGCTCAATTCTATAGAAAATTCATAAGGAACTTTAGTGGTATATGTGTACCAGTCCTAGATACAATCAAAGGTGGTTTGAAAACCAAGTTTAAGTGGACACAAGAAGCTGAGAAAGGGTTTCAGAAACTGAAACAAGAAGTGGCCACTCAACCTATTATCTTGTTACCTAGCTTTGAAAAGTTGTTCATTGTGGAATGTGATGCTAGTGGAGTGGCAGTAGGTGGAGTGTTAAGTCAAGAGAGCAGGCCTATAGCATTCTTTAGTGAGAAGCTCAATGAAGCAAAGAAGAAGTATTCAACTTATGACTTAGAACTTTATGCTTTGGTTCAGTCACTTAGGAAGTGGAGGAATTACCTTCTACCCAAGGAGTTTGTAGTTTTTACTGACAATTAGGCACTTAGCTATATCAATACTCAAGAGAAGTTGAGCAATAGACACTTGAAGTGGATGGAATACATCCAAGATTTTACCTTCACCATCAAACACAAGAAGGGCCAGATGAATAAGGTAGTAGATGCATTGAGTAGGAGGTTGTTGATAGTGCAAGAGATACAAGTGAAGAGCATAGGGATTGAAAGCTTTAAAGATCTCTATGGAGAGGATGAAGATTTCTCAGAAACCTATAAGGTATGTTCTTACTTTGAGAATCATTTTCATAGTCAATATGTTGAGTATACATTGCAAAGTGGATTATTGTTTAAAGGGAATCAGTTGTGTGTTCCAAAAGGATCAATGAGAGAAAACCTCATTCAAGAGAAGCATAATGGCAGTCTTAGTGGGTATTTTGGCATCAACAAGACTTTGGAACTAGTACAAAGGTTTTACTATTGGCCTAAGTTGGAAAGAGATGTTAGAAAGTATGTGGAACAATGTGTTGTGTGTATGAAAGCTAAGGGAGCAGCTAGTAATGCTGGTCTTTATCAACCCCTGCCCATTCCTAACAGACCATGGGAGTGTGTGAGTATGGATTTTGTGGTAGAACTCCCTAAGACCACGACTGGTTTTGACAGTGTGTATGTAGTGGTGGAAAAATTTAGCAAAATGAGTCACTTTATTCCTTGCAAAACCACTCATGATGCTAGCTACATAGCTCACCTTTTCTTTAAGGAGGTTGTAAGGATTCATGGCTTACCTTTAAGCATTGTTTCTAACAGGGATGTTAAGTTCATGAGTCATTTTTGGAAGACTCTATGGAGTAGATTGGGTACCAACCTATTATTTGGATCAGCTTACCATCCTTAGACCGATGGTCAAACAAAGGTGGTTAATAGGGTGTTGGGTAATCTTCTTAGGTGTCTAACCAAGGAATATGGACAGACATGGGATATGGTCATCTCACAAGTTGAGTATGCCTATAATGATAGTGTCAACTGAACCACAGGGAAGAGTCCTTTTGAGGTTGTGTATCAAATGCACCCAAGAGGTATTTATGAGCTCAGGTATCTAGGAGCCATGGAGAATAGGAGTGGACATGTTGAAGACTTCACTCACACCATGAAAGAGTTTCAGGATCAGGTAAAGAGGACAGTCACCGAGGCTACTCAAAAATTGAAGGATAAAGTAGAGATGTCAAGGAAGGATGTGTAATTTGCAGTAGGAGAATTTTTCATGGTTCACCTTAACAAATCAAGGTTGCAGAAGGGAATGGAAACCAAGTTGCAAATGAAAAGAGTAGGACCATGCAAGATATTAGCCAAGTATGGCAAGAATGCATACAAGGTGGAGTTACCTTATGATTTGGGAATTACACCAATTTTCAATGTTGCAGATTTGATCAAGTGCAAGGGATCAGTCCAAGAGATGGATCAAAACAATAGAAAGGTTTTCCAAGATGTCAGTAACATAGCACTACCTATTCAAGACAAGCTTCAGGCAGAAAATATCTTGGAGTCAAGGGTGCAAAAGTCTACAAGGAAGAAAGTGTACATGGAACACCTTATCAAATGGAAGAACAAGCCTGATTCTAAGGCTACATGGGTACAAGAGGACCAGTTCAAGAAGAATGGCATTGATATGTCACTGATCTCTGCTTCCATTCTTTAGTGTTTGGTAGAGAGGGGGAGAATGGTGCAGGAGCACCTAGAAAGCACCTAGGAAACACTAGGCTTAGGAAGTTTTTTTTTAATGTTATAAGTTCATGTTGACCATTAGCTTGTTTTAGAGACCTAATTAAAGTTTTAGTCAGGAGCTATCAGGAGTGGTGAAGATTTTGAGTTTAGACACTCATTTGTGTTAGTGTCCAGGAAATGGAAAAGTGGCAAATCGGACTTTTGTGCACTTTTTCCCACTTGGTAACTGATTTTTCTGACCCAAGGGAGGCCTAACTACTTTGGAAAAACATATAAAAAGTATGCCTTGACCTATAGGTGGGTTGGAAGTCATTGGAAATTTTGGTAATTTTGTAATTCTCATGAATGATAAGCAAAGATAGTGTGGAAATTGATTAAGTTTCTGTGTTTGTTCTTGATAGTTGTTATTGGCATGACCAGGCATTGAAATCTATGTAGAATGTAATGTAGGGAGGTTCCAAGCACTATTTTTTTTTTGTATTAGTTAATTTCATCGGTTTCAAGCTTTTGTTTGTAGTTGGTTAAGTGATTTCTCTTTGCTGATCTGACTAGCAACCTGTCAAAGATGGAGTTCTAGTTCCTTTTCCCACTATACCTAGTGTACAGCCTTTTGGGCATTGGAGCTAGTCTCCATGTGTGTACATATGGTAGACTTAGGGGTAGGTAGGAGGCATGGACACATTGTGAATGACTTATCCTAGGCGAGCTTGATTGTACCCGACTAGGAAATTTATGAAGTGTGATACACACAACTTGCAGGGGTGACCTCTCCTTGCTAAATCCCATGGTAGAAAGGTGGATGGAAGCCTTGCAGAGGCTTGGCATGAAGGAGGAGATTTCATAGGACCATTTGGTTGAAGAACCCAATAACAGTTCACTGGGTGGTCAAGAAATACCTCTTTAAGCCCTAAGTTTTCTAAATTCAAGGAGTCAATGTATGGAAAAACAAGGATTGAGACCTTGAAAATCTTGAAGAGCTTGGTAATAGGACCAAGAATCCACAAGAAATTTTTGGGGTTCTTTGGAAGACTTTGGAGAAAACTCCATTGTTCTCGGGTTAGGAGGGCTAATTGGGGCTCTAGGCTTGTAGCCTTTTTAACCCTAGGTGAGGGTTTGGTGGAAGCAATGGAGAATTGGAGCCTAGTGTTTCTCCAATAACCCAAATAGGATGCTATGAAGCTTGATTTTACATCTCTACACCCCTGCAAGAACCTAACTGAGTGTTGAGAGTGTTTGGCCTTTAGGGAAGATTAAGGGTCAAGGGTGAGATAGTGGCAAAGCACCAAGATTGGTTTGGTAGCTGTGAACTTGGATGATGGTGGGGATGGCCAGTAGAACCAGGGGTACCTATACTTGAGATAGGACCTATAGGTTAAGGTGGTGGAGAGTGCCACCATAGGGGATTGCTAAGGTGAGACCCAGAGCATGGAACAGTGAGTGTTCCATCCAACCACACTTACATTAGCATGATAGACCAATAATGAGGCAAAAAAAATAATGAAACTCAAAGAACAAAATTTGAGGCTCCATCAATATGATTGATATGACAGTACAATTACCAACACAAATAGGTATGCAACCATACTAAACTTCAGACTCACATCATACTAACAAAAATATAACATATATTTTTACAAATCTCTATAACTCAAAATGATAAGTCAAGGGAAATATAATGATAATTCAAGTACTCAACACAATGACAACCTTTGACATCAATTATAAAAAAAAATCAACAATCTCTCCCTTTTTCAATGATGGAAAACAACAAACTTTTGGGCTACCCATAAAACTAGCCACAGATACACAAAGACATTCTCTCCTCCTTAAATTGATTCCCCTCTCTCAAAATATATTAAATTTTGAGTTCAATTTATCCCCCTTTCGAATCAATGGAAAAGGTCAACACTCCCCCTTTCTTCATTTTTAGTACTCTGGACAATCCAAAAACGTATTTCTTGGATAGACTCCCTCTGATTCCATGCTTCACTACTTCTGAAAGTATTCTACAAGACTACCCAACCTTCTTGTGGTAGGGAGATAGAGCTCCCCCTCAACCTATGCTACCTCTTGATTCAAGAGGAGCAAGAAATAACTCCCAACTTCTGCTAGAGAAACTCAAATGTCTCCTTAGGATGCGGTTTTGTGAATAGATTTTCTATATGCTCCTTGGTCTCAACATACTCTAACTTAACCTCCTTTTTTGTAACCTTTTCCCTTAGAAAATTATACTTGATTGCAATATGTTTTATCCTTGATTACATTACTAGATTCTTTAAAAAAATTATGGCACTGGTGTTATCACAAAGAATAGAAATAGGTTCATGAAACTTAATCTTGATCTCCTTCAAATTCTATTTCACCCAAAGCACCTAAGTGCAACATGACACTATCACAATGCAGTATGCTTCATCTATAGATAATGAAATTGAGTCATATTTCTTTCTCAACTAAGATACCAAACTATTACTAGAAAATAATACTCCACCACTTGTTTTCTTTTGGTCATTTGTGTTTCCTTCCCTATCTACATTTGTGTATGCATTCAGAGTGAAATTTTCACTCTTTGGTTACCATAGGCCAAAATCCATTATAGTATTCAAGTATATGAATATACTCTTTATTTATTTGACATGATTTTCCTTAGGTGATACCTAAAATCTAGTAATTATTCCAAAAAAATACATTAAATCCAGTTTAGATGTTGTCACATACAACAAACTATCAATCATATATTTGTACAAGGTTTTGTCTACCATGGTAGATTCATCTTTAGTTGAAACTTGCATCTTGTAACCATAGGTTTATCCATCGGTTTGTAGTATTCCATCTTGAACTTACTTAACATCTCCTTTATATATTTTTTCTACGAAATCAATATTCCTTTGTTTGATTGTGCAATCTATAACCCAAGAAAGAAATATAATTCTCCTAGCATTGGCATTTCAAACTCATTTTGCATTTCCTTTTTAAACTCCTTGAACAAGTCATCATTGTTGCCACCAAAAATAATATCATCTACATAGAATACAAATATTAGTAGTTCATCACATTCTATTTTTATGTAAAAACTACTATTTGCACTTCCTCTCTAGAAACCTTGCTACTGCAAGTATCCATCCAACATTGAATACCAAGCTTTGGGAGCTTGTTTGAGTCCGTAGAAATCCTTCTTCAATCTATACACATAATCCATATTTTTAGAACATTGTAATCCATTTGATTGTTCAATGTAGACCTTTTCTTCTAGTTGTTCATTCAAAAATGTTGTCTTAACATCCATATGGTATACATTGAAATTATTGAATGCTAAATAGATAGAAACATATTGATTTCTTCTAGTCTTAATACTAGAAAAAATGTGTCTTCAAAATCTACACTTTGAACCTAATCATATCCTTCGAACATAATTCTACCCTTGTTCTAGATCACTTCACCTTCTTCATTTAGTTTTTTTATGAAAGACCACATGGTTCCAATCACATTATTTCCTTTAGGTCTTGGGACCAATTCCCAAGTTTCATTATTTTTTATTTGATTTATCTCTTCCTCCATAGATCCTTTCCAAACTTTCTCTTTGATTGCTTCTAAATAATACTTTGGTTCTATCTTTGATAGTAATACAAACTGTACTTGCTCATTTTTCATTTTCAAGTCTCTTCTAGGCCTAAATCCCAATGTCTTTATCTCCTATAATGTAGTATTTATATTTATTCTTCTAAACATACCTTGCTAGAGTTTTTGTAATAAATTTTGAACCTTCATCACTAATTTGGGTTGGTTCTTCATCATATTCTACTTTCAAAATAACATTCAACTGAATTATTTAATCAAATTTTACATTTTCACTTTCTAAAATCCTCTTCAGTCTTTTGTTGTAACATTTATATGCTTTAATTTTCAAAGAATAGATAAGATAAATACCTTCATTAAATTTAGAATCAAACTTACCCAAATTTTATTTATCTCTTTTGATGCAACACTTTCTTCCAAATATGTTGAGATTTTTGAAAAAAATTGGTCTTCCTCTCCATAACTCATATGGTGTATTATCATTCTTGCATCTAATCTGAACTCTATTTATAATATATTCTATAGTTTGAACTACTTCTCTCCAATACATATCTGGTAGATTTTATTGACACAACATTGTTCTAGCCATCTCCTATACAGTCTAGTTATTTTTTTCAACAACTCCATTTTGTTGCAGAGTCCTAGGAGAAAAAAATTTCCTTCGAATCCCATTCTCTTCAAATAATTTGTCATACTTTTCAGAAGTGAATTCTCCACCTCTATCTAATCTCAAAATCATTTTTGTTCTTCCGATTGCATTTTCTACTTGTGCTTTAAATGCCTTAAAATTCCCATACGCTTCTAAATTCTCTTTTTTGAAATGTAATCCAAGTCATCCTAGTGTAATCATCAATGAGAATCATTAAATGCCTATCTCCTTACATAATTTATATCCTCATAGGTCTGCAAAAATTTGTATGGACCAAATCTAATGGTTTTGACGTAGAATAATCCTTAGCAAGAAATCTTCTTTTTGTCTATTTTGCTTCATGAAATGGTTTGTAGCTGGTAGATTGAGGCTTCTTAATCTTTGGCATATCACAAACCATTCCTCCTGAGCTAATCTTCATAATTTAAAATAATATGATGCAAAAAAATTTCACACATCTAACTTACACATAAGATATTATGTTTTAGTCCCTCAACATACAAAACATCATGTATCTTTGTCCTACCACCATCAAGACACAAAGTACCCTTATCATTTATTTTGGCAACAAGATTATTTCTAAGAGTCATAGAACCTCAATTTAAAAAAAATTCATGAACTTAATTTTTATCTCCAATTATGTGGCTTGAGAAACCATTGTCTATGATCCACAACTTCTCTTTTTCAGAATGTAGTGTAGTTTGAGCAATCATTTATTTCTCTAACTTTATCTCTATCAAAATATTATTTCAAACCTTATCTAATTCATAAATTCTACATTTTAATACTTTTCTTCTTGTTTCCAGTAGAGGAGGACTCACAAAATTGTTTCTATAATTCCTAGCAATGTGTCCAAAATTGTTGCATTTGTAGAAAATGATATTAAAATTGAATAGAGGCGCAAATGCATTATTACTGACAAAATATTTTTTTCTTACTGGAGCTTTTCTACAATCCACATCCTTATGACCAAAATATTACAATTAAAATAGTAACCAGAAAAAAAGAATAAATGAGCTCGGTGTTGTATCCCCATCTTCCAGATCTTCTTCTCTTCTTCTAAATTTGAATAAAGCCATCATTTTTTGTCTTTATCTCATCACTTGCAATGATTCTTTCAGACTTTGTACTTTTGAGAGAAGTCACTTCCAAACATGCTTTATAATTATATTGTTTTTCTTTTGGTCATGAGTTATCTATTGGTTTTCAAGAGAAAAAAATTAAATCTTCAAAGAAGCCTATTATCAAATAGTATACTAGAAAAATATATATGAAAATTTAATGATATAAATTTATATCATGAGACAAATTTTATTGAGATTGTTTGAATGAGTTCCTAGCCTAGTATTTTGAGCTCAAAATAATCAAATTCTAAAAATCAAATTGTAGCATGACTATAATTTTCTTCTTAGAATCAAGAAAGCATTGTAACAATTATGGCAGCCATATATTTTATAATGAGATGATGTTCCAATCTAGGAGTGACTATCTAGAAGAGTTTGAAGCTAAAGAGTGTGATATAAAATTCAAAGATTAAGAGGATGATTAAAAAAATCTTGTTGCAACCTAAATTTAACAATAAAAATGTCATATTTATCATTGGTTTCTTTTTCAAGATTTAGATAATATAAAAATTATGGTGTTGAATCACTATCTTATTTTTACAAAAGGTTTTTTTTAACACTATCTAAATTCCCTACACAATGCAAATATGAAGACTCAATGTGCATTGATTTATTTTATGATTCATATGAGTAAGTCTTAAGAATCATACTAAAGGAGTTAAAACCTAATAGTCTTGATCAAATACAATAGTAGATTTTATTTCTTGAAAAGATGAGAGAATAACATTAAAAAAACATTATAACTACCCTAGGTGAGCAAGGGGAAGGTGTGACACATGTAGATAACACATAAAAGATTAGAATACATGATGTGAAATTCATACAAAAAATATAAGGTGACAAGGAGTGTTAATAAATTTATAAGTGCAAGTTGCCCCAATTCATGGCATAGATCAAGATCTAGAGATATGAACTTATAAGTGAAGTACAATAGATCAAATTATTATATGAATGATGATATTGAACCAAGTTTTTTAGATGTTCAAGTAAAATTAAAAAACTAAATAAATACTTTATGACCTCCTAAGATTTATTTCCTATGAATAATATTATGGCACATAGTGCCATGTTGAGAGCATGCACATGCATAAGTAGGAAGTGAGCTCCTTTACACCTATAAATGATCATATTGATAAGGATAATTATATAGATATTTACTTACAACCCATTGCTGATAGTATTGAAGACAAGTGTTCCAAGTATGTGTAGTTGGTGTTTTCATCCATTGATGTCAACTGTATGAGTAGGATATTGTTTCAAGAGTGAGATAATTTGGTATTGAGTTGATGTTGTCTTTGATGATGCTTTGGTTAGTTGTATTATGTTTTCTTTAGTAAGCTACTGGTGTCAACCTCTAGTGTTGATTTGATAAGCTTATGTCTATGGATGGCTGAGTTGCTATGTTGTAGTTATCTTGGTTGTGATGAGGAAGTGTTGAATATGTGTCTTTGGTGCTTGGTGTGCAAGTTCTTTTGAGAAATTTGAATTAAAAGAGGAAAATTATGTTGCAAAGGTGTTTTGTGTTACAAAGTAACATTTTGGTTTTTCTTTGCATTTCTTCTATGTTGAAGATCTAATTGTGTAGTTTGGATATATTGATCAAAGGTGTTAAGAGGTGTTGCATCCAAAATTTGGTGTGATGTATCATTATGTAGAGGAATTTGTGTTCACTAGTGTGTGAAGTGTGTATTGCAGGGGTGTCTAGGAGAAATGGTTTTGCTCCATATTTCTCCACATAGTGGTTTTAGGTCTTGTGAATCTAGAAGGATTCTAATAGTGTTTGTATATTTCTTCAATTTAAGTTGTTTGAGGTTTTATGCTTTGGAATTTGGTTTCTTTAGTTGTAGAGTATGGAAAAATTATTTGAGTGTACTAGGTGTGTACATTCTTCAAGTGAAATTTGTTGCAAAGGAATTTTTTGGATTCTCGGATGTTTGCCGAATATTCTGGATCATGTTCAAGTGTGGTGTGTGGTTCATGATTCATATTTGGATTTGATGAATCATGTACTTAAATTTTAATGGTGTTAACATAGGTTTGACCTACCTTGGGTGTTTACACTAATTGTATAATTTCTTTGGTATTTTTGGAAGCATCTCATGGAATGTATGAGTGGATTAGGTTTGAGTTAAGGTTTGTTGTGGTACACATTCATTCCTTTCCACCTCTGGAATTTTTTGGTGTTCACATAATTTGAATTTGCACAGTTGAGGTGCATAGACGACCTTGGAGAATATTTTCAAGGTTGAAGATGGTATAAATATGTGTTGATTTTTTTAGGGATGATAAAATAGAAGTGTTAGATGTTAATGATGTGATTTCTAGAGTTGCGAGGTATGAATTTGTGTAGTGAAGTGTGAGATTTCATGTGTTATATTACTGGATGTAGTGACCAGAAGGTGTCTACAATCTTTAGTGAGACTATGAAGGTGTTAGTGATGATGCAGTGGAATTTTCTATTGCATTGAGATGGATTTATCACTACAACATTCTTCTTTATCTTATTTCCTATTCTAGTAGTGAGATTTTGGCAATGACCCTTTCTTTCTTCTGGATGGTGAACCCTTCGGTAGTGAGCCCTTTGTAATTGTTGTTGGTATTAATTTATATTATGAGATAATCCTCACTATGGTTTTTCCATTTTAGGGTTTCTCAAGTAAATTTGGTGTTTCTTTGTGCATGGTATTGATTTGGTAATGTTTCTATTATTTTATTGTATGATAAATCATTCTAATAGATTAAGGGTTAAATTTAATTAATGTGGATCTAAATGTTTGTGAGGATTTTGAATTTTCAAGGTACAAATGATTCACCGCTCCTCTCAGTTGTCTTGTGCATTCAACAATTGGTATCAGAGCAAGGTTCCATGGAATAAAACTAACTTATTGAGTTTGATCTAGGATGGTGCACAAGAAATATGTTCCTCTATTTGATGGATCAGATTATGTATTCTGGAATATAAGGATGGAAGGATTTTTGGTTTCTCTTGCATTTGAAATCTGGAAGTCTATTGAGACTAGATATACTATACTTGAAAATGGTTTGAGCATTGATGATGAGATAAAGGCTAATGAAAATAATGGAGAGGCAAGGTATGGTCTCTTAAGTGTCCTTTCTCATTTTTGACACCTTATCAAGGTTATGAGGTTGCATAACTCTTGATATGGTTATGAGTACACACCTAGTGAATATCAAACTTCACTAGACCCTATGTGTTTCTCATCTTTGCCTTGGGACTCACCTAGTGAATATCAAACTTCACTAAACCTTGTGAGTATATTTTATGGGTGTATAACATAACACAACTTTCTAGTCCATCTCTTTTTTCCTCTTTTCCATTTTTACATCAACTTTGATGTTGAATGTTTGTGTACCTTGTATCACTGCTACACATGTGTATGTTCTTTTGTGCCTTTGTTGGTTTGTTATGGGATCTTAGATCGTGGGGGCTTAGCTACCTCCTTGATCCTTAGTTATCCTATCTCTTTAACAATTGTACAATTGGACCTTCCTTGACATAAGTTTCTCCACTTTAGTGTGAGTCTGAGTTTCAGTTCATACTCTCACTAAAGTGGCATCTAAATGTGAAGAAAATTGTACATCTTTACAATTCCACACTATATTTGGGTCCCTTAGTTTATTGGACTTAATTAAGCTTCTAATTTGAAAAATTATGAATTCTAAATCCTATTCTTACCATTATTCAGAACGAGAACCAACATTAAATAAATGCATTTAATATTTAAATTTCCTTGGATCATGTGTCTCCTAGAAATATAGGCCAAGACCCATTTTCCCAAGGGTGAATGGGTCCCCTTTATGTTTTAGGACCTATTTTAAAATATGTTTTTGGAGGTAATCTAATATTCAAACTTCAAATTGTAAGTGTCGACACTGGCAAGAAGTGACTTTATGAGAAAAATCCTATTGAGAAAATATTATGTTCAAGAGAATTCAAGATCAACATTATCAGTAATTTATAGAATCAATAAAGATCCTAACATCATGTCCATGTTTATGTGTGTTCATGTTGTCTTGTGAAGGCTAACAAGTGTTGTAGGTCTTCATGCATTCAAGTATTCAAGAAAATCAAGCAAGATAGATCTAATTACTTTGAATAGATGTGTATGCCTTCAGTCCTTCAAGGAAGGCATTGAAGGGTGGTGAGTTGCAATAAGTGTTTATTCATCATTTCATTACCCTTTATTATCTTTTTATTAAGGTTTAATTACAAAATTGGGGTTTGACCAAGGGAAACTCCCATACAAACAAAAAAATCATTTTCCCCTCTTTGTGTATGTGCAGATTACAGATTGAAGAAGTATTGAAGAGATATTGAAGAGAAATTTTGAATTTTTATGTTTGTTGTCATCCAAGTTTTCAAGACAAAAAAAACTAAGTTGTAGAATTCATTTCCAACATTCTGAAAAGTTCATGGGTGGAAAAAAACATCTCAGATCTAGCACCAGAGGATTTTAAAAAGTGTTTTTGGAAGCCCTATCAAGGACCCATTTTTCTAAGGGTGAATTAGTCCTCCTAAACATATTGAAATAAAATTTTGGTGGCAAGTACATGCTCTCAAATATCTCCCAGATCTACTTGCAAACTATTGTTACAATTTTTACATCTTTGGGAATTCACATTTTACATATTAGGTCATATAGTTTCATTAGTTTAATCATTCTAAATCATTTCAAACTCATTCTTAAGACTCAAAAGTACCATAACTGTCTCTGATTGAATCACCTTGGAGGTTGAAATTTAATCTATGTACCTTGTTGATTTGCATCCTAATGAAATCCTAGAAATGTTGGAATTAACCTTAGGTTTTGGAAACTAAACTTAGGGTCTCTCTCCACATTCTCTACATTTCAAATACATTAAAAATTAGTAGTATAAATTTATCTTCTTTTAACTTGTATATGGAAATTGTTAAGAAAAACTTTTATTAGCTAAACCTCTAAAAATATGTTAACATGTGTCATATGTGGATGCGACACTTTTCACATGGATAAGATCATGCATGTCAGGTTTCCAACTCATATGAATCAAATTTTCATATTTGAATGGTTTGTTGTATATTTGGTGTAGTTTTGGCCCAATTTCAAGCATGTATTGTATTAAATAAGTTATACTAAATTGAAGACGTGTGCACCTATGTGCAATACAAAAAAAAGTGAGTGAATAGTGATGTGAAAATATGTTTAGGGACTATGTACTAGGTGTAAGAGAAGGGGGATTCACTACTCATGAGTTCTCTTCACTCAGAGATCCTCAGGGGGAAAATTTCCCTAAACCACCTCAAAGGATAGCAGTGAAATTTCTAGAACCGAAAAGAGCTAGTCACAGAGATTCTCTAGAAAAACTAACAAGCTCTTAGCCAAAGGATGTTAGTGTTGAATGTAGATTATAGAACAACGCGTTGGCATCCCTGAGGAATGCTAGTGTCTCGTATGAACCAGAAAGCAAGGTTATCTCAAAGAAAAAAAATGTGATTACTTCTTTGATTGTTGAGAACTTCTAGAATATAAGGAAATGACAGGAAGTGATTAAGAAAAAAAATGTAGTAGAATTGGAATAGAAATGGTAAGACAAGGAGAAGAAGGGAAAGGAAAGGAAATGCTTACAAACATGCAAGTGTTGAATCCTCTAGCACATGAATCCCTTCAATACCTACACATAAGAGAGATAGTGAATGTTGGGGTTGTATAGGGGTTTGCCTCAATCAAACCCTCATTTTGGTGTTCCCACTACCACGAGCAACTAGATAGATAGAGAAAAAATTATGAAATGAATTAAAGTACATAAAAGCACTACAAAACAGTATTATTCTACTCAACCAAATAATAGATTATAGGAGTGAAATCTTACCACCTTCATCCAAAGCGCTCAAGGCTCATGGGGGAGAAAATGAGAGGAACTCAAGCCTTTGTTGCCATGGTGTTTTGTTCCACAATTTCTCTACTAAAGTGATGGAGTGTTGAGGTTGCTACTATGGAGTGTAAAGTGTTGAGTGATGAAGCTACTTGGAGCTTGTGAAGAGATGGTAGGAGAGATTGTGAAGGGATTGAAGAGAGGATATGAAGAGATCCAACCATGAAATGAATGAAGGTGAGTGAATATGAAGGAAAGAGGGAAAGAAAACGACCATATTTGGGTCGGTCGGCCAAAGAGGGCATTACAAGTCGACTACTAATGGGAATTGTAACACCATTGTAGGCTCCAGGCATGATAATCTGTTAGGGATGTTAGTGTGCCACACAGATGTTTGTGCACTACGTGGGCATCTTAGACAAAAATTCCTCTACCGACACTCCAAAAAGGTACCAAGTGGAATGAAGGCAACGAACTTATGTGGAATTTTTCCTTCAGATTTGGTTTCCTAAAGTGTTAAGGGACAAAAGTGAATTTGTGTTAGGGGTGCAAATTCATGTTGATACATTTTTCCCCCACTTTAGTGAGCATGAGTACTGATGAGTGCTTCGATAAAGTAGAGTAGTCAGAAGTAGAAATACCTGCACAAGACGACAAGGTTAAAACATTAAAGGATTTGAGTCAACAAAGTAAAAGAGACCTTC
Organism: Sequoiadendron giganteum; assembly: GCA_007115665.2. NCBI lineage: Eukaryota > Viridiplantae > Streptophyta > Pinopsida > Cupressales > Cupressaceae > Sequoiadendron > Sequoiadendron giganteum. The sequence goes on from CM021102.1 coordinate 65,755,148, forward strand.
ATGTATAAGTTTGTCTCAATACTATGCGTCATCCCCAAATTAAAGGAACTAACACATAGAAGAATTCTAAAATGAAGAAAGGAAGGGCATATAATCAAGATGAAGAAGACGCAAATCTTTGATCCGGTATATGCAAGAGTTTACGAATGAAAGAGTGATAAAAAAATCCCCGCTCAAGGAGGAAAACCCATAATACCGAGTAAGAGTAATAAAAGTGATCCTCGCTCAAGGAGGAAAACCTATACCATTGAGTAAGAGTTATAAAATAAATCCTGCTCAAGGAGGAAAACCTATACCACCAACTAAGAGTGATAAAAGAAAAACCCACTTCGGAGTAGAGCCTGTATCATAGAGTAAAAGTGATAAAAGAAAAACCTGCTTAGGAGTAGAGCCCATATCTGTCACATATTGATTTTTGTCGATTGTTTAAATGCAATTATTAATCATGACACTTTTAATTATTATGTTAAATGATTATTTAAACTGAATTGAAATGCAAATGCAAATGCAAATGAAATGATTAGAGATGCATTTTAATGAAATTTGGGGTTTGTCATTGCTGATGAGAAACTAAGTGCAAGTGAACGCAGGAACAGGTGAACGTGAGTGAAGGAAAGAACATTAATCAAGTAGAGTCATTTTAGCCATTAGATATGTACTTGATTTACATACTTGAGATACACCTTCTTTTATTATTTTATTATTGATTTAAATATTAATTTAATGTTGTTTGTGATTTAAAATGATGAAAATACTGCATTAGAACCATTTTTTCTTGAAACAAGATTGCAGTTAAAAACATTGTGAAATATTATATTTATTTGAATGGAACCATGCATTCTTGAAAAATGAATGTGCATGTCATGTGTTTGGAAAGTTACCTTCTGAGACGGGTGTTGAATATGGGTTTTTAGAGAGTGTAGTTTTTCTTTTCCAAAATTGCTTTTATTTTTTCGTGCATGAAGTTTTAGTTGGCCAAGTAACTTAAGAACCATTGAAATTGATGGAATGAATGAAATTCTACCATATCCTAGTATCAAAATTTCTTGTTTCTTAAATGAATTAGAAAAATTGAAATGCTTGTGGTTTTACTAGTTATACTAGGCACGCACCAAATTCCATCTTGCTTGTCGACTGCTTTTTGCTAAGAGATTCATGCAGGGTCGGGTATTCTTTGAATGACTAAGGAATTCTAAGGAAGCGTAAGCTTCGAGGTTTGGTGTAAAAAGTGCCTAGTTATTATTCTCATCTTCATTATTGAAGATAGCTATGGATTGAAGATCAAAGAATGTTTTCTTCATTTATGTATTATTGTATTCTTTAAATTATGTATTGTAGAGCTTAAGGCGATAGAATCCCCAAGTCTCAAAATGTAAACTTATGTTACAAATACTTTTGTATTATTATCAATGTCATGTAATATGAAATGTGTATCAATTTAACTAGAAGTATATTAAATCTATTTATCGACTTTAAGTCATTGTTTTGGAATCATTTTGATTTTTTGATATCTAATGAATGATGTGTCGACTTTCTTTTGAATATAAATGAATTTATTTAAAGTATTTCTGATGTTTTGAATTAAAGAGTTTCACATCTTACATTTGGTATTAGAGCCCTAGGTTTGAACACTAGGGTCCTTTGTCCATTACGCTAAAGAAACATTCCTTGATTTAGGAATTTTTGATACATAATGGGTACCAGAGGAAAAGGAGTTGATGCAAGTAATGAGAATGACAAGTTGGATCAGATTCTCAGTCTTTCGAATTAGCAGGGTTCCAGAATGGATAACCTAGAACAGAAAGTTCAAGGAGCCAGAGAAGGAAAAAACCATCGGGTTAAAATTCCCCAAAATTAGGAGCAACCCAATAATGATAATCCAAGGGTTGAAGGAATACTAAATCCTCAAGCTAGGATTGAAGGGGAGTTGGTGAAAGACTTAAAAAGGGTAGCACCACTGGTAAGACCATTGGTGATGGAGCTAAAGCTTGGGTAATTGAAATGGAAAAATATTTTGAGCTTAGGAATATGTCTAATGAGACCAAGGAAGTTTGGGTTGCATATCAAATTGGAGAAGCTTCTACTTGGTGGGATAATGAGAAGACTGAGAAGAAGTTACTACCAGGTGGGACTACTTGGGAAGTTTTCTTGCAACTTTTGAGGAAGAGGTGGCTTCCAAATTTGTTCTTTGATAGGAAGATGACATAGTTTCATAATCTGACTCAGGGTGGTTTGATAGTTACTCAGTACTGGGAGAGGTTCACTAATCTCCTGAAGTACGTACCTCAGTATCATATGGATGACCGGTTCCGTATTTATAAATTCATCCTAAGATTGAGGCTAGAGATTAGATTTGATGTGGATATTCATAATCCATTGAATATGAATGAGGTCTTTGAGAAGGCCATAAAATAGGAATAGAAGTTGAAATAGGTGGAAAAATATAGGAAGAGTGTAAATTCTAAACTTGGATTTGGAAACAGGAAGTCCCAGAATAATAACAAAAATAACCAAAGGGGTAATAAAAATCAGCAGATAAGGAACTTGAAGAGAGGAACAAACTCTCTAGATAAAGGAGAAGGGAAATTTGGTGGAAATAAGAAAGTGAATAATAATAACACCGAATTCTCCAATATCACGAACTTGATAGGTGGTCATCTAGACACACAAGGTGGATGTTACAATTGTGGAGGAGTTCACTATGCCTCCAATTTCACATTAGCATACAGGAGGTCAGCGAGGAGGTAATGATTGGCAAGCACCGCAACACCAAACTCATGCAGTAGTTGATAACCGTCAAGAAGACTTTGACGCTTCACCTATTCAAATGATGGGTAAGCATTTTGGTCAATCAATTTCTATTTTGATAGATATAGGAGCTACTAAATTATTTTTTGATCCTAAAGTAGTTTCTAAATTACCTATTAGACCTGGTTATATGTCACATTCATGGATGGTTTAGTATGGAAATCGAGCAAAGAAGAGGTTAGATTCATGTCTATCGTGCAGCGATTTAGATCTACCTAATTTCCAAACCCAAGTTAACCTATATGTAGCACCATTGGGTTAATATGATTTGATCCTAGAGATCAATTTTTTAAATGAGCATAAAGCTGTAGTGAACTGTGAGGATAAGGTTGTGAGTTGTTTGGATGATTTTGGACATCCAGTTGAGATTTTAGGATCTCGAGAGCCTCTAGAGTTGAGACATATATTAGCCATGCAACTAAAGAAAGCACATCAAAAATGATGTTGCATATACGCTATATTGGTAAGTGACTTGGATAATGTCCAGAAAAGTCCAAAGGGCTATCCAGTTCTCAGGGAGTTCTTGGATATCTTTCCTGAAGAACTTATTGAGTTACCACTGAAGAGAGAATTTGATTTCTCTATTGAAATTTTACCTAGAATGGAGTCTCAATCCAAGGATCCATACAAAATGAATACTATAGAGTTATATGAACTAAAGGTTCAATTGCAAGAGTTACTGTAGCAGGGATTTATTAGACCTAGTGTATCCCCATGGGGTGCACAGATAATATTCATTAAGAAGAAAGATGGAACCTTGAGACTGTGTATTGATTATTGGATGTTGAACAAGGTTACCATTAAGAACAGGTATCCTTTACCTAGGATAGATGAGTTGTTTGATCAGATGAAAGGGGCCACAATTTTTTCTAAGATTGATCTTAGATTAGGTTACCACTAGCTAAGGATTAAGGATGAGGATATTCCAAAGATAGCCTTTCAAACTCGGTATGGACATTACGAGTTCATAGTGGTACCTTTTGGCCTAACGAATTCTCTAGTGACATTCATGAATCTGATGAACAACATATTTAGAGATTTTTTAGATGATTTTGTGCTTATATTCATAGATGATATTTTTATTTACTCTAAGACAAAAGAGGAGCATGAGAAATACTTGAGGATAGTCTTGCAACGACTAAGAGACCAAAATATTTTTGGTAAGTTTCTGAAGTGTACTTTCTTTCAGAAGAAGGTTCACTATTTGGGACATGTCATATTTGCTGAGGGAATCTCAGTTGATCCTGCGAAGATAGAGGCAATTTTGGATTGGCCAACACTGCAGAGTGTTACTAAAGTTTGTAGTTTCATGGGACTTGTAGGATACTATAGGAAATAGGTGGAAGGATTTTCCAAGATTGCAACACCTATTACTTCTCTTCAGAAGAAGGGAAGGAAATATGAGTGGACTGAGATGTGCAAGGAATCATTTCAAATTCTTAAATAGAAGTTGACATCGGCACCAATGTTGACTATACTAGATACTATTGGGCACTTCATAGTGATTATTGATGCTTCAAGTGAAGGTGTAGGAGTTTTGTTGATTCTGGAAGGGAAGGTGGTTTAGTATGAGTCTAGGAAACTGAAATAATATGAATTGAATTATGTGTCACATGATCTTGATCTTGCAGTTATTGTACATGCATTGTAGATGTGGAGACATTATCTCCTAGTGAGACCATTTGAGCTTAAGATAGATCATTTAGGACTTAAGTAAATCTTCACACAACTAAACCTCAATGCAAGACAAAGGAGGTGGCTTGAGTTCCTAAGTTAGTATGATTTTGGTATTGATTATATCAAGGGTAAGGAAAATAGAGTTGTAGATGCTCTTAGTAGAAGAAGATATCTCTCTCCTATGTTGACCACAAGGTCAAATTTGAGACAACAAGTGTTGCAGTATCTTCTAGCATATGAGCATTATGATGGGGTCAAGCAAGCCTTAGAGGAAGATCCTTCAAATCATAGATTTGATGGATATATGATGGAGTATGATGGTATTTGGAGATATCAAGGAAGGATGTATATCCATGAGGGTGGAGACTTGAAGAGGTTGGTTCTAGAGGAAGTACATGATGCACCTTATTCAGGGCATACAGGAGTTACGAAGATGGTAGCAAAGTTAAGGCTTTGTATTTTTGGCCTAAGCTCAAGAAAGATGTTATCGAGTTTGTGGCTAGATTTTTGGAATGCCAGTGAGTCAAGGCTGAGAATGTGCATCCAGCGGAACTTTTGTATCCCTGCGATATACCTGAGTATAAGTGGCAAGTAATTGGTATGGATTTTATCCAAGGATTACCTTTGAGAAGGAATAGGCATGATACCATCTTAGTAGTTGTTGATAAGCTAACGAAGGTTTCAGATTTCATACCTGGGAATTTGAAGGATGGATCACTGACACTTGAAAATAAATTTTTGCAAGAGATATTTTGATTGTATGGTGTACTAGAGACCATTATTTTTTATAGGGACACTAGGATGACAACTAGGTTTTAGACTACACTGAATGCGGCTTTAGGAACTAAATTGAATTTTAGTTTTGCATATCACCCACAAACTGATGGCTAAACATAAAGGGTCAATCAGGTTTTTGAGGATTTACTGAGGATGTACTACATGGATCAATAGTACAAGTGGGAGGAATATTTTCCTTTGGTTGATTTTTCCTACAACAACTCATTTCATGCATCTTTGGGTATGGCACCTTTTGAGGCACTTTAAGGATGGAAATGTCGCACACCGATTAGTTGGGATATGATGGAAGATAGGATCATCATTGGTCTGGGTATGTTCAAGGAAATGGATGAGAAAATTAATTTGATCAAGGGTAGGTTGAAGGAAGCAACTGATAGACAGAAGAGCTATGCTGATAGAAATAGGACTTTCAGATAGTTTGTTGTGGGAGATAAATTATTTTTGAGGGTTAAGCCTCATAAGAGCTCTATCTTATTTGGGAAATCATCAAAGTTGGCACCAAGATTTGTGGGACCCTTTGATGTACTGGAAGTTATTAATCCAGTTGCTTATAGACTAGTTTTACCACTTGCTCTAGCTCGACTCCGTAGTGTATTCCATGTTTCTTTGTTGAAACCATACCATCCTGATGCATCTCATATTATTGATTAGCATTCATTACAGGTAAAGGATCCAGGGGTGGTGCTAGTGGAGCCCATCTGAATCCTAGATAGGTGTAGCATTAAGTTGCATAATAGCGATAGTACTTAGTACAAGGTTTAGTGGGACCAGAATACTGAGGATAGTGCTACATGGGAGGATTCTGAGATGATTGACCATCATTTTCCATATTTTCTTTCTTAGATTATTATTTTCTTTATGCAGAGATACTTGATACTCTGGTTTTTGATTCACATGTTGTGAAATTTGATAGTGTGGATGCTACTATGGATTATTTATGCTTATGTTTCAGAGCTATGTTGTTAGTTATTATTTCATTATGATCAAGATACTATGTTTTACTAATTGAGATAGTATGTTTTATTGATTGAGATTTTATTCTTATTTAATGATTAATAAGACATCGAGACGATGTCTCTTCCATGAGGGGAAGGATGTCATGTATTAATTTTATTGATTATTTAAATACAATTATTAATCATGAGATTATTAATTATTATGTTAAATGATTATTTAAATTGAATTGAAATTGAAATTGAAAGTGAAATTTAAATTGAAATGCAAATGCAAATGCAAAAGAAATGATTTGAAATGCATTTTAATGAAATTTGGCATTTGTCATTGTTGATGAGAAATTGAGTGCAAGTGAATGGAGGAACAGGTGAACATGAGTGAAGGCAAGAACATTGATCAGGTAGAGTCATTTTAGCCATTAGACATTTATGAGGATGATGGAATCACACACACACACTTAGTTATTATTTTAATGTATTTTTGTGATGATTATACTTGCAAATTTAAAGTAAGTTTATTTCAATTGCTCAAATATATGTGAGACAATATGCTTTTTTCTTTAAATGGCGATTTGATTATTTTGTGAGAAAAAATGATCTTATTTAAATAAATTGAATTCCTTGGGTCAATATTTTATTAATAGTTAAAATTAATAATGTTTCTATTCTTTATTCTTGGTATAAAATTTTAATTTCAAAATTATAAAAGAGGTAAATTAGTGTTATTTGATGTAATTGTTATTTTTCTCATTTGATAAATAAGAAAAATAAATATAAATGTTTAAATAAGGAAATATCAAAACTATGTTATTGAAAAAAATTTGGAAAAACAAATACATTCAAATTTGAAATGGAATTCAAATGGCAGTTATCAAATTGAAGGAAATATCTTCAATTAATGTGAATGGAATCAGAAAATGGAACTTGGATTTTGATAAAATTAAGACTAGAGATCAAAGCTAAGAAAGTGGATCTGGATTTGTAAATAGCTCTATCATTTTCATGAGATAAAGCAGTCACAGAGAAAATTCGAATTGGGGAAAAGGAGGAGTAAAATCCATTTTTATTGGAAGCGGAGTTATAAGGAAAAGAGAGTTATTTTTTTTGTTTTAACGATTCCATATACCTTGCATGCGCGGTCAGGAGGGAAATTGTTTTTTTAGTTATTTTCTTTTTATTGGGGAGAGGCAGGCAAAACTGAATTTGGATTTTATCTCAAAAAGATAAATGATTTTTGAAATCACCTTGCACGGCCAGAGGGAGGTAAAGTGCATGGGAGAAGATAGAATAAAGGTGTGGAGTAGATAGAATAGGATACATAGGGGGAAAATAGAAAGGAGGATAGGGAAGAAAGGAGGGATGCACAACCTGTTCAATAGGAAAATAAAAAAATAGAATTTGGCTCTCCCTATTGTGTATGAGATAAGGAAGCAAAACAACAGGGTGGAAATAGAAAGGAGAGGCATGTAGGTAAAGACATAAGGTAGGAAGAAAGATAGAGGGTAGGTGCAGCCATAAGAAAAGAGGAATCAAATAATCAATTTCCAGATTCAAGAAATATCCAGGTAGAAAAATTGAAAACCAATTCAAAATTAATACAAATTGAGTTAAATTCTTTTCTATTTTACTTGTAATTTAGATTTGAACAGGAAATAAAATAATTGTTGTTGTCAAATTTCAGAAAAAAATTAAACATCAAACTTTTTTTACCAGAAAACCATTGAACAATTAGAAACATAAAATTGTAGGATAAATTTGAATAGAAAACAAACAAAGACAGTTGATTTATATTCTAATTTAGAAAAGATACATATAGAAAAATGTATATTTCATTTAGATTTAGAAAAGATTTAGAAAAATCAAACAATAACAGATAGATTTAAATTTCACAACGAATGAAACAGAAAAGATAAAGATTATGTTAAAATACTTTTTGTATATTAAATATGTTTGCAAAATAAGAGTTAAAATGAGAGATTTTTTAGAATGAACTGAAAATTATTACGAAACAAAAATAAAAATGAGTTATTAAACATGTTTTTGAAAAAGTAATTAATTTATTTTTTGGAAATGTAAAAAATAGAGAATAAATGAAGTTAAGTAAAATATGAATTAATTGGAAACAAAATGAATTAGAACAGGATTATTTCAAAGTGAAAATAAATTAAATGAGTAAATAAATCGAAAGAATGTGTGCTCATTTATGCCTATTTATATATGTACTTGATTTACATACTTTAGATACACCTTCATTTATTATTTTATTAGTGATTTAAATATTAATTTAATGTTGTTTATGGTATAAAACAATGAAAATACTGCATTGGAACCATTTTTGCTTGAAACAAGATTGCAGTTAAAAACATTGTGAAAGACTATATTTATTTGAATGGAACCATGCATGCTTGACAAATGAATGTGCATGTCATGTGTTTGGAAAGTTACCTTCTGAGACGGATGTTGAATATGGGTTTTTAGAGAGTGTAGTTTTTCTTTTCCAAACTGCTTTTATTTGTAGTGCATGACATTTTAGTTGGCCAAGTAACTTAAGGACCATTGAAATAGATGGAATGAATGAACTCTCTACCATATCCTAGTATCAAACTTGCTTGTTTCTTAAATGAATTAGAAAATTGAAAATTATTGTGGTTTTACTAGTTATACTAGGCATGCACTAGATTCCATCTTGCTTGTCGACTACTTTTTGCTAAGTGTTTCATTCAGGGTCAGGTATTCTTTGGATAACTAAGGAATTTTGGGGAACATAACCTTTGAGGTTGGGTGGAAAAAGTGCCAGATTCTTGTTCTCATCTTCATTATTGAAGATAAGCTATGGATTGAAGATATTGAAAAGGATGTTTTCTTCATTTATGTATTATTGTATTCTTTAAATTATGTATTGTAGAGCTTAAGGAGACATAATGCCTAAGTATTGAAATGTAAACTTATGTTACAAATACTTTTTTAATATTATCAATGTCGTGTACTATGACACATGTATGAATTTAACTGGAAGTGTATTAAATCTATTTATCGACTTTAAGTCATTATTTTGGAATCATTTGGATTTTATGATGTCTAATGAATGAAGTGTTGACTTTCTTTTGAATATAAATGAATTTATTTAAATTATTGTTGATTTTTTGAATTAAAGAGTTTTGTGTCTTACAGTATCACAAAGTAAAAGTGATAAAAGAAAAACCCACTTTAGAGTGGAACCTGTATCATAGAGTAAAAGTGATAAAAGAAAAACCCACTTTGGAGTAGATCACGTATCACAGAGTAAAAGTGAAAATAAAAACCCACTTTGGGGTAGAGCTTGTATCACAGAGTAAAAGTGATAAAAGAAAAACCTACTTCGGAGGAGAGCCTGTATCAAAGATTAGACAGTCATGCAAACCATCATTAACCTGGAATAATTTTAAAGGGGTCGGTCGGGAACCCTTCAAAAGAAAGAGGGGTCCACTCAAGGGATGTGTTGTTTGAAAGGCGAAGTCTAGTTGGGTTTCCCCCAAGCTAGACATAAGGATGCGAGAAAATTCTAGTCGGGCTGCCCCCAAGATAGATGCCATAGAATTTGTTTGAGATAATAAATTTCAAAGAGGTCCCTCAAGAACCCTCCAAAAGGGGGTCTGCTTAAGGGACACTTCAATTAAAAGATATAGATAAGAGAGGGGGTCCTTAAGAAGGACACACATCTCAAGAACAAGTTATTACCGCCTCCAATGTAAAGGGGAGGAGAACCACACAAGATACTTAGAATATGATAGAGGTAAACCTCAATATCACTTATCATTTGAAGAAGAGGCGTGTGCATCAATAAGCATCTGAATCATGAAGTTGTTATATTTTATCTATCAAGGCCTTACATTCACTAGTGGAATGGACATACACTCGATGGTATGCAAAAAAATAATGTTTTCCTTTTTCATGCTTATGATATTTCTTGTGTGTAGGAGGAGGAAGAGTAATCAAGCAAGCCTTAAGAAGCTGCAATAGAATATGCTCTTTCTCACATAGAGGATGAGGAGATGTTAGCAACCCTTTATTTGGTGGAGAAAATCTTGAATTCTCACAAGAAGAAGATACAAAATTTAAAAGACAAGGGAGGATGGACCAACCTGCAAGAACATGGTTGACTGAAGATCATGTCAACATTCAACTGTGGCTTCTGCTTAGGTTGTTTATTTTTTAAACCAAGCCCCAAATCATGCTTATGAGGTACACATTATATAGGGACTTGTATGCCTTGTTCATTATGCCCACAACCTTTATGCTCATAGCCATACTTAGAGACGATCTTAAAGTCGGAGCCATAACGTGTTTGTAAATCATGGGAAGAAAGAGGATCCTCATAGAGAACATTATTCCACCAAGGGAGAACATACTCTTCTACAAGATTGTCATCATCCTTTTGTAGACACTTAAAAATGACCTAGGCCTACAAGCTCTATTTTACTAATTTTGTCCTAGCAGAATTATGACATTTAATTATGTTCTTGGTCCACATTCGACTATTAATTAAGTAATTCATTATTATTTAATTAATTCATGTCTAATGTATTCTTTATGACTATTAAATAAATAAATTATATTTATTTATTCAATACATCATTAATTGTCTATTGTCTTCTTACAATTAAATAAAGAAATTAATTTATTTAATTACCTTTATTCATTTATTCTTCTTGATTATTAAATAAATAATTTTATTTGTTAATGTAATATGTCACTAATTATCATAATTAAATGAATTTATTAATTTATTTAATTATCAGTCATAACCCTCTAAATTAAAGGATTATCTTTAATTATGTAATTACCTAATTTAACATTTCTCTCATTTTAAATAAATGAAATTATTTAAAATGATTTTGTTTTATTAACTGTCACTTCATTTTAGTAAATAATATGAAAAAACATTATTTATTGTCACATAAAATCCTTATTTTGAATTAATTCAATTCAAAATGGAAATCTTCTTCCAAAAATCAAGTAATTGAGAAAATTCTTGATTTTCCAAATCTTCTTTTTAGTTCAACTCTTATCTTCTTGATTTTTAGAATCTTACAAATCAAGCAGTCTTATCTTCTTGATTTTTGAAAATCTTTATCTTCTTTTAACTAATTATCACATTTATTTTCTACCGCTGATTTGATTTTATCAAATGAAATCTCGACCACTCATTTAAAAATCTTTCCCTAACCCTAATTAGGGATTTTCACATGGAATCTTGTCCACTGATTTTATCCTTTGTCAGCTTTTAATCTCATTCGTCCATCCAAAATTGTATTTTCTATAAAATGTCATTTTTTCTCACAATTTGGGAACGACGTAATTATTATAGACATTTTATTCTTAGATTTTACTTTGCATTTAGCTTATTTAGATTTGATTAATTCTCATAAGCATAGTCATTTGTCGTAGGCATTTTGTCATCAAATCCTTCAAAACTTGCATAGGGATTGGTCACAATCATTTTCTCACACACACAAATCTGAGGGCAACAATCATACGCTGCAAGCTAGAAGGTGCTATGGAGGTGAATCATGGAAGCTTCAACGAATATCTGGTATAATCGTTCTTGTTATTTTCTTTCTTTGTTCTTCATAAATTCTTTGTTTTTTTGTTTATTTAATCTAATCTGCTAACTTACCTTTCAAAATACCCATTGATACATTGGTGAACCCGATGTCTTTATTTTATTTTATTTTTGTTTCCATACAGTTTTTTTTGTGTTTTCTATCATTTTTGTAGGTACAAGTATGAAAATACGCATTTGATTTTTCTTATGCAGTATCTGATGTGTCACAACACTTTCAAGGATTGAAACGACGCAAACGCTCTGCTAAGCCACATTTGATAAACTGAGATGCACTCATAGTTTCAAATGACACATTTGATATTTGGGACACATCTGCCTCCCACTACGCATTTGTTGCACAAAGCGACACATTCTCTCTATTGTGATGCATCTTCCTAGTAATCATTTTCTTCTTTTTTGGAATTCGATTTTTTTAGATTTCCTTTTGCATACTGATTTTTCTTTTCAAAATTTTGACTAGCATAGGTATTTTTGGGGTTACTAATCTTTGTTTGTAGCATGTGACACCAAGACTTCATGGGTAGAAGAAAATTTGCTAAAACTACTAACTTGTGATTTTGCAGATTCGTTTGTCCAAAAAGTTCCCATTTGGAAACATTGTGCTTCTTTTTTTAGATTAAAACACATTTCTTTTGGTGCACTTAAAATGAACATGTCTTCCATTTTATCTAATTATGTTTGAATGTGGTAGGCAAATATTCTCACTTTATGTAAACTGGGTGATCAAAAATCCAAACCCACTTTGTTTATGTGTAACCTTGATGTAATAACCAAAGTATCCTCTCCCCTTGCATAGTCATGCAATCCTGGGGGTAAGAATGATTATTGCCTCTAGAAATTGGGCCTACCTGAGGATTTCATCACCCTAACATGACTCAAACCATCAATGAAGCTAAATCCAAGATATCCCCGACCGGTATATAAATGTGAATCTTAAGGGAAAACCTAAGATTACGAGTGCGGATGTGTCATACGAACCAAGTAGTACTCCCCAAAGTCTTGTTGAGCTTAACCTCTTCAGGCTAGAGTGCCTCCTTAAAAGAGATTAATCATGTGCCCCATGTATGGCCACTCGAATGGGGGTCCTGAATTAAAAAATCTTATGTAGTAAGCCCAAAACCTTCTATTTGCTAAGTACAACACTAGTCCATGTGAAGCCTTCCACATCTTCAGAGTCTTTAGTAGAGGTGATCAATCTGCCATGGGAGTTTCATGGGGGTTATAAGCTTGGTTGGCCTGAGAAGAGAGTGCACTATAAGGGGGATCCCAAGCAAGCAAGCTTTTGGATTCACATGCTACTAATACATAGTTGGGGAAACCCATGTGGATTCTAGTGAATGGTATTCTGGATTAACCATAGGATTGTACTTGTTCTCTTATGTGCTTGATTACTTTTCAAAATATCATGCTTGCCAAGTGTTTGTTATATACTAAAACAAAATAAAAGAAACAATCAAAATTTAAATAATTTGGGTTTTTGACCACAAATATCAGAAATTTGACTTTTTACATCTTGCAACACCTCTATTAAATCACAATCGCTCTATCGCACCGCATTTGCAAGACTTAGCAATGCATCTACTCTTCTAAAATGAATTTTATGCTCCAAACACCACAATCGCTCTATCGCACCACATTTGCAAGACTTCACAACACATCTTCTCTTCTAAAATATATTTGTTGCTCCAAACACTACAATCGCTCTGTCGCACCGCATTTACAAGACTTCACAACACATCTTCTCTTCTAAAATGCATTTTCTGCTCCAAACACCGTATTCACCTGTCTTAAACCACATTTGACATCTTTAAATCTGCATTTATAAAACTGAACCACATTTTACATTTCTAGAGCCGCATTTGATCACTGCAATGCATTTGCTGCCTGTAACGACATAATCGCTTGACAAAAAACGAAAAACTATCCCAGACTAGAATTTGATTCCAAACATCTTAGCCTACTGTCAAACATATTTTTCAAAAAGTCTCTATCCAAAACCAACACTTGTCCAAGTCATCCATCTTTGCATTATTAGTTTTCATTTAGCTTGAATTCCATCATCTTCAACATAGGCAAAGTCTTAAGTCCTCAATTTTTGCACACTTTGGGATAAGAAAACTTTCCTTACTTTTTCAAACCATTATCTCAAAAGTACATTATCATTGGACCAAATCAAACAAATCAATCCTTAGTCATTGCCCTTTGGTGAGCTACTTCCAACTCATAAGTCTAGTTTAGAAATATCACCTTGTCATTTTGTCATCTTGTCCTTCAAACCAATCCTTTGGCAATCCAAATCGAGACAGTGGTCAAACTTTGAATGGTTAGAAAACCTTTCCTAAAAATCATTTGACGTAAGACACTCATTACCACTTTTCATTTGACATTCCTTTTAGTCTTTTTTCTTCACTTTGCATAGTCTTAGTCTCATTCCATCCACCATCATGTCACTATGACATGATTGCTAGTAGAATTGAATGCCAATTTAGTAGTAATGGTCAAACACAACTAGCTAGGGACTTCAAAACACTATACCTCCAATCCAAGTCCAAATTTACAGCCCCTAGTCCTTCGTCCATCTATCCAGTCCAAGCCTTCACATCATATCCTAGTCGTCCATCCACGTCAAATCCTTGTCATGCGTTCATTTCTTATCCTAGTGTGAACCCTAGTTTCATACCTACACAAATAGAACAAACAAACACAATATTAGATCATATGCAAGGTAAAACAAGGATTCCCCATGAAATCCATCTACAATGCTCAAAATAGGAAAATGAAGAAAATATGAACAAAGAAAGCAATGAAATCCTAATTAAGCATGCAATATCTTGATCCCATGGGGAAGTTGATGCCAATTTATGTGTTGAAATTGGCCCTTTCCCAACTCTTTTGTAAGCTTGATGTTGATTGATCTACTTTGGTTGAAATATTGTATAACCTAGCTAAGAGCTTGATATAAAGAGATGAAAATGGCTATGCTTGAAGATGGATTTGAGTATAATAAGTTTACTCAAATTGTGGATGATAGAATGAGAGGAAGATTCTTTCATTTATAGATTTCCAAATTGGAAGAAAGAGCAAGATTTGAGCAATGTGGGACAAAATACCAACCAATGAGAGAAGGCCACTTGTCCACATGTGATTGGAGGAGGAATGAGCACATTTTGGTCAATGTGTATGATAAATTCTATGAGATTCAAATTTGAAATTTGAATCTGACATGTTGGAGGGAGAGAAGAATGGAGTTAATGTCACTTGGCTCAAGGCCAAGGACATGTAAGAGGCATTAAATTCCTTGTTAGAAGGACCAAACCCACTTGAATTTTGAATTAAAATTTGAGGGAATATTCCCCTTTTATGTCATGTCGAGAGAAAATAGGCAATTTAATAAATCAAAGTAATTGATTTATCGTGCAAGTTTCATTCTCTAGAGGATTTTAGTGATTGAGATTAAATTAATCAAGATTTGATCAATTTAATGAGAGATTAGATGATTTAATATTTTTGACTCAAATTTATGAGTTGATTTAAATCAAGAATTGAGAAGAAAAGGATTAATTAAATAAATGATTTGATTTATTTAACTAAATGGGATAATGTTAGATTAAATTAAATAAGGTTTAATTTATTCAATTTAATGGGAAGACTTTAGAGACTTAATTTAAATAAAAATGAATTATTTAAATGAATAGGGATAGAGGGTTAATTAAATTAAATTGATTAATTTAATTGACAGAGGGAAAAAAACCTAATTAGATAAATAATGATTCATCTAATTAAGAGATGACAGGTGATGATAAGCTGAGAATGTGATTTAGGAGGAAATTTTGTTAGTAATCAGGATCAAGCACGTCAGATTGAATTGTACATTTTCCATGTCTACATTTTTCCCCTCTTTGAAGCAATGTACTTGTTGCATTGATTCAAAGAATAAACTGTTGTGATCAAAGTTCAAAATTTATTTGATTTTTTCGAAATCCCCACTGTTGCCCCAGTAGAAGGATATGCTGGTATACTACCCCCTCAAGAGATTGGGAAGAAATGATAATTTTCTGATTGATATTGCGATAAAATGCGAGAGGAGTGGTTCTATTGATTAGAGGATGAAAGATAATTCTTTAGAAAGATCAGATATTCGACGTAGACAATTTTGATGATGTATAGACAGTCATCGATCATGGCTAGCCTCATGTATATTTTGATATAACACACCAATTTTAGATATAAATGTTAGAAATGATAGAAGAATAAGAAGAATAAGATGGATGGAAGGAGGATTCACACAATCCTATACTATGAATGATGATGATGATGGTTTGCTTACTAGGAGTTGGGATTTTCAAAGGGCCAATTAATTTATGTTTGATAACACACATAGGTATGATGCATCAAGGTACAAATGACTAGGATGGCATTGCACCTAGTGTGATGGAATTTGACTCGTCAGACAGATAGGAGTACTCTTGTTCACACTTGACAAACAAAACCTTATTCAGAATGTAGCTAAGATATTCTAGATATCTCAGGCACATCAGATAAAAAGATAATGAGCATTCCCCCATTCCTTTCTCTCTAAACTTGTTTTGTTTAGGCATCATCAAGAGGTTCTTGGAATGAGCACAAGATAAGGTAAGTCTAAAAAGACCAAGATAAAGTAAAAAAACAAGCTAATATTCTTTGTACCGCTAGCCAAAGACTAAACTATGGTGATACCTATTGTTGATGTCCATCGCAAGAAGGTCGCATTCCTAGGACATGTTGTGATCAAGGTTTTGATAGGACTGATTGGATGATAAGCTATTGATATTCTAACTTGATTAAAGTTCTTGGTTACTAACTTAGACTCTTGAGACTGATGATTAGGGTGTTAACTTTTGAACTTGCTAGACTTGCTTCTAACTGACTCACCAAAGGATGAAGGTGAAGATTGAATTTATTAGGAATGATGAAAGTCATAGGTGAAAGTGAGATGAGATGGATGCAAAATTTTGGATTTTTTAGATATTTTGAGGCTTTGTTTGGTAATTTAAGAGGTTTTACAAAAAAAAATTAGTATTTTTGAGATTTACAGTGAAGAGACTAGCCTAAAGACCTATCCTAGGGGTCTCGGGAGCTGATCCATAGATTAGTCTTGCCTACATTATACATGCAGAGACCACGTAGTTCGATTGAATTGACTTAATGATGAGATAGATGGGCAAACATATTGCCATTTTATCGCAAAGTATGCCTAAGGACTGACCTAAGATGTCTTGAGGGATGATCAAAGATCAACCTTGCCTACATTCAAGCTCAGAGATGACGTATTTCGGAAAAGGTGGAAGACTAACAAGACTCAATGATGAGATACATGGGAAAACGAAATGCCATTTTATTGTGACAAACACTCAAGGACTGACCTAAACTATGAAATAAGTGGGAAAATAGATTGCCATTGCGATAGACACCTAAGGATATGGGCAAACAAATTTCCATTGTGATGGATGCCTAAGGACTAACCTAAAATGTCTCAGGGGATGATCAAAGATCAACCTTGCCTATGTTGAAGCTCAGAGATGATGTAGTTTAGTAAGACGACTCTATTTTTTGATTTTTTTAATTTGACATGTTTTAGACGTTGATATGATTTGGATGTTTTGAATTTTTTATTTTCTGATTTTTTTTATTTTTATTTTTTGCATGACTTTGACGATTTAGATATGGACATGTGATATTAGTGCTCTATTTTGGGATTTTTTTGAAAACCAAGCTAGGATTTGATTGATTAGATTGATGGATTGATAGTTTGACTAAGTGTGTTAAGTCAAACAAAAGTGATAGTGCATGCGTAAACTCTAGGAAGTTGTGTTATCCTAGAGTAAACTCATACACGAGAGGGTAGTTTGACTAAGTGTGTTAAGTCAAACAAGTTGATGATGGATTGGATAATTTGACTAAGTGTGTTAAGTCAAATAAGATGATAATGCACTTGTAAAATCTAGGAAGTTATGTTATCCTAGAGTAAACTCATGCCTGAGAGGGTAATTTGACTAAGTGTGTTAAGTCAAACAAGGTGATAATTGATTGGACTCGATTGATCAATATTGATGAAGCTTGATTTGCAACAAAATTGTTTTGATGATTTAATGTGACGATGGCATGCAAGTTAGATGCGACTGATATTGATTGTTCAAACTGATGTTTGATGAAAGATAAAGCTTGATAAGGAATATCATCTTGTCAAAATATGTCATGGGCTAGTGGTTTGGATTTTGGCTCACAAATGCTTTGACCAGTTTGATTTCATGTTTTTCAATGTTTAGATCACCACTTAAGTTGGAGGATATATATCAAGATTTATTCCTAAATCAAGATACAAATATCTACCCCTAGTGTCTAGTAATGTATGGAATGCCATGGGAAGATGCTTGGATAAATGGAAGGATGGATGGGTATGGTAAGCATGAAAAGGATGCGAAGGATTATCTTGTGATAAGATAAGGGTTTTGAATAGAGGAATTCTCATTTGGATAGTGTTTCATGGCTCAGATAATGTTGGATTGGATAGGATCAATGAAAATGACCCATGTCAAGATGACTACCATAAGCAAGTGTAAAGTGTACACCAAAATTTCATCATGATTAATATAAATTGGATGATGGATGCAAATATATGAAAATGGATTGGATAAATGGTTCATGGATGAACATATGATATGGCTGGAATGTTGGCTTTATTGTGGATGTGATAAGATATTTTCACCTGAATGGTGCATGTAGATGTTCGATTCTACTCATGATGCATGTTTGCCAGTTTTTTATCATGGTACTTGCCCAACATGCCACCGAAGTGGTTTTCACCAAAGGATAGTTTTTTTCTTTACTATTTTCAATCCTTTTTTTGATTTTTTATATTTTTGATATTTTTTTAATTTTTTGAGATATTTTAAGCCGATGTTGAATCATTTGGTACTAGTGACATTGATGCTTGTATCATAACATGCCATCGATATCTTGTTTGAAGAAGTTTCCTTGCCAAGATACATGCACTTGAATTGCTTTTTTGAGATTCTTGATCTGCTTTGTTGATACCGAAGTTAACTATGTCTTTGTACGCACATCATGATAGAGTGCCTTCTGAATCCTTATGATGAAAGGTCATTGCCAACACATGGTCAATGTGAGAATTGGATATCATGTCTGGAGGTGTGGATGGAGTGTGTTTAGGAACAAACAAAATATGGATTGGTTGACAATTTGGGACCTTTGACTCTCCAAACTTGGGAAGATGAGCAATGATGGAGGGATACGGAAGTGTGTGTGGAATTAGGACCAACTATTTGATATACTTTGTATGTTGCTTGAGAAGATTGATTTTTCCTTTGTGGACATTTTTGATGGATAATTTCCCCCTTTTTATTTTGCGCCATAGTTTCTTTGACTAAGGGAGTATGATAGGGATCATCTTTCTTTTTATTTTTTGGTATTCATATGCATTTGATTTGTCTGATCTGCTTGTTAGCTTTGTTTTCCTTGATAACATTCTTCAAGCTTTGTTTCAAATCTTTATTTTGACGTTGGTCCTAGTTTGTGGATAAGGTGATGGGTGGATGAAGATTCATGATGTGGTTGGTTGTAGTATTGGCATTGGTTTCATCATAAGGATCCTTCGTGTCCCCTTTGTTGACATTTTATTGAGATGAAGTTTCACCCAGTATGGTGATAGTAGCACCTTTGTTCTTTGATTCTCCTTGTTTTTGAGATACCTTGTTCAAAATGTATTTTCTGAAGAATGACCACTGTAGATGATGTTATTCCAATTTTTCGCTTTGCTGACTCCAGAATATCCTATTCATTTTGACCTATTTCCTTGAGTGGATAATGTTGGATATCTTCATACATGATTTCCTTAGTCTGAATTTGGGATATATCTGATCCTGATGTTGACAATTGAGTTTGATTGTATCAATCAATAACTTTCCCTTTTGTGTAATAATGTCAAGAGTAGAGGAATCTTGTTTTGAATGAAGATCATCTACGTGTCCATCCAAGGAAAGCATCTCATGGGTAGATGGACGAGTATGTGCTATGTGGATTTGATCATCTTGTATAGATAGGATAGAGTTCATTATATCATTTTAGTAGCTTGGAGATACAAATTCTTGATCTCGAACGATTTTGGAATTTCTTTCGACATGCTTTGGATCAAGTTCTTAACATGGGTCAATTTCAAAGAATGGATTTCTTTCTTGGATATCTTCATTAGGCATAGGAAGTTTCTCAAATTTCATGAAGTCAAAGGATGTCCATATGTTTTGGAAAAGATCATTGCTAGACCTTGGTGAAAGATGTTGATCATGCATTGGAATAAATTCTTGAGATATGTCCTCTAACTCATTAGGTGATGTAGAGACATTTTCAACATGATCATTGGTCAAAGGATATTGATCATCATTTTCAACAATTGTGGTGGGAATCTATTTCAAGCTTTGTTGAGTGAGTAAGGCTTGTTGATATGCCTATTGAGCCAACAACACTTTTTGTTGGTCATGTTGTTGTGCCAACAATTCTTGTTGTCGGGATTTTTTTTGAGCTACTTGTTGATGGATTGCTTGCAATAGCACTCGGTATTCTACTTGTGTTTGTTGAGCCTAGTGTTGAGCTTGAGATCAATCCTATGTTTGTTGGGTTTCTTGAGCTACTTGTGTGGCTTTTTTGGTGGCTAATTGCGCTTGGGCTTGTTGAGAAGCTAGTTGTGTAGCTGGTTGGTAATGGATTGGTAATGGTGTTGACCATTGTGATGAGTGAAATGGTCGCATTGATTACCATGGTTTGAGTGGTGAATGGTGTGATTGGGATGCTTGGTCCTTGAGACACTTGAGGGGAAGTATTTGTGTTGACCATTGGGGTTTCTTGGATGCTTGCCATCTTTTTTTGTGATATTGATGTAAAAATGGGAGGATTTGATATGATGCTTTGACTTATGAAGGGGGTGTTGCTTGGATTTGGTTGATTGATGGTTGGTAAAGGGGGAAGGCTCATGCCTTGATTGTTTGGTTGATAGATTCATAAGTTTTGATTTTTATTTAAATCTACCAAAGGGAAAGGTGTTCCAAAATTTAGATTGGGAAAAATCATATTTGTTGTACCATTGAGGTTTGTAGGAGATAATGATCCCATGTATGGATTGTACAAATGCACATTTTGAAAATCAATTGGCATTGTAAGACTTGGATATTTTGGTTGAATTGGATTACTCATGATGTATGAGTTGAGTTTATATTCCATATTTTTCTTGTGTTCTGACCTTGTTGACCTCTGAAGGGTTTAGGACCAAAGCATGAAAGGGGTGAATGATATGGGTGTTTTGAACTTTTTTAGGAGCTTTAGATCAATGCTAGACTTTAGGACTTGGTTTGATTTGATTTTGATTGAGGATAGTTTGACTAAGTGTGTTAAGCCAAACAAGATGATAATGCACTTGTAAACCCTAGGAAGTTATATTATCCTAGAGAAAAAGTGTACACAAGAGGATAATTTGGCTAGGTGTGTTAAGCCAAACAAGGTGATAATGAACTTGTAAACCCTAGGAAGTTGTGTTATCCTAGGGAAAACTCGCATAAGAGAATGAATTGGCTAAGTGTGTTAAGCCAATCAAAGTGATCATGAACTAGTAGACCTTAGGAAGTTGCGTTATCCTAGAGGAAAATTTGTTCAAGAGGATTGATAATTTGACTAGGTGTGTTAAGTCAAACAAGGTGATGCTGGTTTTTCCTAAAAGTCTAGCATAAGCGATGTTTTCAAAGTTTCAAAAGTTGTTGGTGAAATGGGACTTTGATAAATGTTTGGATGGGGTGAAGTATTTTACTTGATCCTAGATGACCCTAAGAGGACTTGTTTACTAGACCAAGATATTGAAGAGAATTATTTTCCCTAAGATCATTTCAAACCAAAAGACCAATGTTTGCATGAAAACCAAATGACTCAAAAGGGACCAAGCACATGTGTGGTTCAATTGTCTTTTATCTTGCTTGTGTTCGGTTTTTTTTTACGACAAATACTTTCTTGATTATGTTTCAACTCAAATTTCTATGTCTCAATTCCTTTCCATTCCACAATGTCCATTATGTGAAAATCAAGGTTTCAAGAGAATAGTTTCCTATTTGTTGACTTTAGTATGAAAAAACTATGATGTAAATTTAAATTCTTAGAGACCTCTAAGGATAAAATCCCTAAGGAAAGAAACAACACTTGGATTTGGTCAAAGGTATTTGCCCCTCCTAAAGGGTTTGATATTTTGAAACTCTTGTGAATGTTTTTTTTCAAATGTTTTGAGAACCAAGCAAAGTGTTTTGATTTCAATGACATGCACAATCCTAGGATGAAGAGATAATATTTGTTGGGTTCCCACTTGGATGAATCCAATTGCGCATATTCAGTGTAGATGATTAGATGCTTGACCACACATGCTCCCCCTTACAATGCACTCTCTTCTTGGGTCAGCCAAGCATTAGTATTGATGAATCTCCCATGGCATACTTCTCATCTCTGCAACAAAACCACATGTATAACGTGGGGCAGCTTCAAAGGACATGACCTTTTGCACCAACAAATAGATAGGATTTTGGCCTTTTCTAAACAAGGTTTCTAATGCAAGAATTCCATTCGTGGGGGACTATCCATGTGGCGAGAGACCATAGCTTCCCTTCTCTTTGGAATAATTCTCATGATTCTTGAACTTTTCTCGAGAATCCACACTTATATACCAGTTGGTAGTCACTTGTCTTTAGCGTGTTCCTGATTGGTTCATTCTCTTGGGTGAGTAATTTTTCCCACAAGTCAAGCCCTCTAAGATAAACAATATAAAGCTAGCATATCCCGTAGTTCAATCAACCTTCATTTAAAAACAAAGGGAGAACACTCGCAATATATCGTGCTCACACTCGTATGTTTGGTTCAATTTTAATTCCAAAAATAAAATGTGGAGGAAATTATTTTATTCAACTTAAGATCGCAAAAATAATATTTTTATTCTCAAGATCTTTGTGAGGTACGAGAGAAGCACATACACCCTTTTGATGATATTAACTTGGATAAATAATTACAAGACAAAATAGCACTTGTTCATTTTAATCCCATAAAACAAAATGAATTCTTTTAGAGCACCAAATTTAAGTGTGGAAGTTTCCTTGTTAAATTTTTAAACCTTAAAACAAATCTATTAGATTTTTTCTAAGGTTATTTTTAAGCCTTTCCCTGCAAAAAAGTAAAAATTCAAAGAATTTGTGATGTTATTTTTAGGACCCAAATTAAATTTAGTGTTTCCTAAAGCATAAAGCAAACAACTCCTTAGAAATGGATTATAAATTATCCCAAAGTGTTTAAAAACACTTGATCCAATGAGATGATAACATCATAAAGAACCCTTGGCCTTCATTTTTCTTCCTTCACTTTTGATCAGGAAATTTCCTTTTTTGGTAGATTTCAAAGTTTTTTAGATTTTTTCATTTTGGTAATTTTGCATGCATGACTTTGAGAGTCCTATTTTTTCCCAAAAAATACCCAATACTAAGATAGTATGAATAGCTAACTAACATCCCAAATATGAGACATTCATTTTGAGTTATTAATGAAAATGATTTTTCAAAAACTAGAAAACTCGAAAAAAAAGTTAAATTACGATTTTGAGGGTCAAGATGAAAGTGCGACAAAGTTAGAAAATATGCAGGTGTAGTGTAGTTAGAAAATGTGATGCAGTTTGGAACATAAGCAGTGTTATATAGTGTCACACGTTTGACTAGGTGTGGCGCTCTGTAGAAATAGAGACCGTGGGTGTGGAAAAGTTTGGCACGCGACACAGTTTGCAACTTTAAAAATTCATGGCAAAGTTTGAAATTTTGAAATTTATGAGCGGGAAAGCAGGTGTGGTGCTGTTTAAGAAAATTGTGGTGCAATATAGCGCCGCGCCTCTAAAAAGGATGCAATACAATGTTGTGCAAACTGTCAGTGGTGCAGTTTCTTATGTACACTAAAAACATTAAAAAAACACAGAATTTGTGAAAAACGTGATGAAATCCTTGGGATTTTCCCTCCTTATAGCGCCAAAATGTGAACCCTGGTTTTATACTTGCAAAAATACAACAAAAAAATACAATATTAGATCATATGCAAGGTAAAACAAGGATTCCCCATGAAATCCATCTATAATGCTCAAAATAGGAAAATGAAGAAAAGATGAACAAAAAAAGCAATGAAATCCTAATTAAGCATAAAAACTCTTGATCCCATGGGGGAGTTGGAGCCAATTAATGTGTTGAAATAATAAATTTCCCAACTCCTTTGTAAGCTTGATGATGATTGATCCACTTTGGTTGAATTCCTACGTAACCTAGCTAAGAGCTTGATATAGAGAGATGAAAATGGCTATGCTTGAAGATGGATTTGAGTATAATAAGTTTACTCAAATTGTGGATGATAGAATGAGAGGAAGAGTCTCTCATTTATAGATTTCCAAATTGAAATAATGAGCAATGTGGGACAAAATACCAACCAATGAGAGAAGGCCACTTGTCCACATGTGATTGGAGGAGGAATGAGCACATTTTGGTCAATGTGCATGATAAATGCTATGAGATTCAAATTTGAAATTTGAATGTGACATGTTGGAGGGAGGGAATAATGGATTTAATGTCACTTGGATCAATGTCAAGAACATGTAAGAGGCATTAAATGCCTTGTTGGAAGGACCAAGCCCACTTGAATTCTGAATTCCAATTTGAATAAATATTCCCCTTTTATGCCATGTTGAGAAAAAATAGGCAATTTAATAAATCAAAGTAATTGATTTATTGTGCAAGTTGCATTCTCTAGAGGATTTTAGTTATTGAGATTAAATTAATCAAGATTTGATCAATTTAATGAGAGATTAGGTGATTTGATAATTTTGACTCAAATTTATGAGTTGATTTAAATCAAGAATTGAGAATAAAAGGATTAATTAAATAAATGATTTAATTTATTTAACTAAAGGGGATAATGTTAGATTAAATTAAATAAGGTTTAATTTATTCAATTTAATAGGAAGACTTTAGAGACTTAATTTAAATAAAAATGAATTATTTAACTGAACAGGGATAGAGGGTTAATTAAATTAAATTGATTAATTCAATCAATGGAGGGGAAAAAAACCTAATTAGATAGATAATGATTCATCTAATTAAGAGATGACAGGTGATGATAAGTTGAGAATGTGATTTAGGAGGAAATATTGTTAGTAATCAGGATCAAATACGTCAGATTGAATTGTACATTTTCCATGTCTACACCTAGCCCATCATCCCTCAACCAAATCCAAACATCCATGTCATATCCTAGTCCATCATACACCAATTGATTCCAAGATACTCCATTTTCTCATGAAAACATATCTAGTCATGGTCTCCAAATTCACATCTTCTTACCTACACTTGAGGATACATGTCAAGAGGCAAGTCTAAAGCACAACATTATAACATCACCGTCATGTCAAGATCAAAGTAGTCCATGACCCCATCTTTACATCCATTCAAGAATTCCTCTAAGACAATCATGGCATACCAAAGACACCTATCCTTGGTCAAGAATCCATCCAAAAGCATGTCATTCAAGATGAATCTATCCTTGGTCAAGACCCTATTTTCGATCATTTCATTCAAAATGAACCCATCTTTGATCAAGACACTATCTTTGATCAAGAAGTCCTAAATGATCCACTCCTCGACCTCTATGCCATTCAAGACCAAACACTTAATGATCCTTTACGGGCTCTGACTATTGACACTTTCCACAATGAGACACTTTCCTCCATGGGACACATAGATGATCTACCACTAGAACAAGAGTCTTCTAGCATGGACATATTTGCAAATAATCAAGCTATAGTTGAATTCACTAGGCTCTATGAAAATGACCATGAAGATGGTTTTGACATAGACTTGGAAGCACCAGTAGAATCACATGAGTCTAACATGTCACCAAATCAGATCAAAGATATCAATCAGAAATCTATCCAACATGACAATAAATCTATGGCATCTTATCAGCTAGGGACATCTACGTTTTTTAGAATAGGATTTCTTATAGATGAGACAATTCCAAGTAAAAGTTTCAGACTAAATAATGATGGGATAGCATCTTGCTTCCATAATAATAGGTATCCCATTGCAAACAAAATCTTTCAAAACATGCACTATCAAGGAAAAGGACTAGGCCTACAAGAACAAGGAATTCTTGAACCTATACAAGCTCAGGAAAATTACAGGCAACAAGGTCTTATCTACTCCTCAATCAGCACATAAAATTATTTTAGTGATCTCTCCTCGATATTGGGGGCAACTTTATCTCATATAAACATCAAAATGGCTGTCATGAGTAGTCATTATCATAATATTGTTGCCAATACCCCTTCCCTCCACATCCCAAACCATCATTCCATCATGAAAAAACCTTCCATTTGAAACCAACAAAAATTTTCAAATACAAAATCTAAAATCACATGTCAAAGGCCACTGAATCAAACAAAAAATCAACTAGACAAATGAAGTTAAAATGGATCCCAAAACAAAATGGATCAAGTCAAGAAAAGAATGAATCAGGCAAGGAAAATATGCCAAATCCAAAATTCAATCAAAATGTGGAGCCACAACATAAGAGGACTCCCACATATAATACATGTCCACCTCCATCAAAATGGCCATCAAGAAAGACATATAAAAATATTGGTTCCAAACAACATCCTAACCCGACACCTAAAGTTTAGAGAATAAAAACCAATACACCCAAACATCCAACCAACCCGTCCACATCCACCATCATCCGTCATAATCCTACATCCTCATTAAAATCCAAACATCTCATGTCACAAATTTGTCACATCTTGGCAGAAACTCTTTATCATAAGGACTCTCATGGTACTGTATTGCGATGTTCATATTCTGATAAGGCCAACTCTAATATCAACAAGGATCACAATGACATAAATTAGTTGTATGCAAGCGATATCATCCTGAAAAGGCAAATGCTTCAGAAAGATCACTTTTGGCATGCCATGGCACCAATCTCTACATCAGTATCATTAAAGGCTTCAACATAGTCAATGGTCATCTAAAGCATCAAGGCTATCCAACAAAACTCAAAAATACAAAAAAAGGGAAAAAATCAAAAAATCAAAAAATCATCACCTTGATGAAAACTTGGCAAGCAGGTGTCTTGGTGACACCAAAAAAATAAAATATCAAAAAATATAAAAAATAGTAAAGGTAAATCTTTCATCCAACAGTGAAAACCTGGCAAACAGGCGCCATGTGCAGTCAATCATTGCTCTTCCATCTACTGTTGCTTTATTTGTCTTGACCTATGATGAAACAAATTTTCCATCACCATCATGACATATTCCATGACATCATACCCTTTCTCTGATGGTTGACAAATAGTTGACATCAAGGTCTTTCATACTGTCCATTTGGCATCCCATGCATATCCCTTTCACGTCCTTTAAAATTGGCTAAGTCTTGGACCTGACTAGGGGAATTTTTTATCATGTGACTATAGTGGGTATCGTACATGGTCTTGAAAATTGCAAGAAGTCTTGAAAAAAGACAAAAAAATCATAAAAAGTCCTAAAAAAAAGACAAAAACATCATAAAAAGTCCTAAAAAAAAGACAAAAACATCATAAAACGTCTTGAAGAAAACACAAAAGAAAAATTGAAATATCTTGAAATCACAAAAATAGAGTCATTTCTTGTCAATTTTGTTTAATCGGTTTTTCTTTATCATTTGTCTGAACTACGTTGTCTCTATGCATTTTCTACATAGGCAATATTCATCTTTGAATCCTCAAGACATTAGGTCAGTCCTTCTAGGTTTGTCAAAATAAAATCATGATTCAATATTCTATCCTTTAGACAAAGTCATTAGTCATGTCAAACTACGAGGTCTCTGAGTGCACAATGTAGGTGAGGCCATCAACTGATGAGTCCCCAAGGCTGCACTTGGTCAGTCCATTAGGGTTCATGGCACCACATTTTCACACACATCCAACCATCTTCAAATCAAGCACATCTTCTATCAATCCTGAGCAGGCAGTCTATCAACAACATGTTTCATCAACACTTTTGGTCAAATCACCATGTTAACAAGGACATGTAATCAAACTCTATCAAGATAAATTAACCTGGCAAAATGTTGGGTTCTTTTTCAGATGTGTCCTTCTGAAAAGAAACTCTTGTCATTTCTTTATGCTTTTGGATGTGTCCTTCCTAAGAATCGTCATCATCATTTGGAATTTTTATGGATTCTCCTAACTCCAATAATTGATCTCCTAGATATTAATGACATTCAGGATGTGTTCTTCTTGAATATGATATTTCTCAAATTTTAGCAACCTTGACCCCTTCAACCTTGGCATTTTAAAAAAATTGAACACTTGATAAAATTTATCTATCTTTTTTATGGTTATCATGATATTAATTCCTTATGTCATAGGAGCCACGACATATTATGATGATCATCCTTGTCTTCTTATGATCACCATGCTACTAGTTTCCCAAGGATGTCCTGAATTCAAGATTTAGAGAAGCAACAATGTAGTCTGATGATTTTCTTGTCTATTTTTTACTATCATGTGGCTAGTTTCTCAAGGATGTCCTGACATAAGGATTTAGAGGTGCGATGATGTCTCATGACCTATTATGTTTTTCTTTGACTGCTATCTGTGAATTGTCTTGATAGAAAGACTAGGGAAAATTGGCCTCTAGTATGAGTTAGGATATTCCTTGTTTGTGATTGTCTATCTTGCAAGTGGATGACCTTGCACACCTTAATCTATGTCATACCATGGTGTTTTTTGTCCATTTTTGTCATTTTTACCACTCAATGATGATTCAAGCAACACCTAATAGTACCTTGGCAAATATTGAAGGATTCTAACATGCATTTGTTTTCCACATTAACTTGCATCTCCTTCCCCATATTGACATCCATGTCTTTTATCCTAACACTCATCTTTTTATCTCTAACATTTCTTCTATTTTGCAGCATTATCATCCTTATCTATCTTTCCTATATACTTTTGTCTTTCATCTTCTAGTCCTTCTCATCCATTTCGAGAGCACACTCGTGTCCTCTGAACCCAACTGTCCTCTCAAGGGAGCATACCACTACCTCCTCATCATTCTTCCTCATCCTATTTTGTACCGAGGCATATTTTTGACTTATTTTCTTTGTCACAATGCGACATGCTACATTATGACAAAGAGGGGCAAAATGTAGACACTTAAAAATGACCTAGGCCTGCAAGCTCTATTTTACCACTTTCATCCTAGCATAATTATGACATTTAATTATGTCCTTGGTCCACATTCGACTATTAATTAAGTAATTCATTATTATTTATTTCATTCATGTCTAATGTATTCTTCATAATTATTAAATAAATAAAATATATTTATTTATTCAATACGTCATTAACTGTCTATTGTATTCTTACAATTAAATAAATTTATTAATTTATTTAATTACCTTTTTTCATTTATTCTTCCTGATTATTAAATAAATAATTTTTATTTGTTTATTTAATATGTCACTAATTCTCATAATTAAATGAATTTATTAATTTATTTAATTATTGGTCATAACCCTCTAAATTAAATGATTATCTTTAATTATTTAATTACCTAAATTAACATTTCTCTCATTTTAAATAAATGAAATTATTTTAAATGATTTTGTTTTATTGACTATCACTTCATTTTAGAAAATAATCTGAAAAAATATTATTTATTGTCACATAAAATCCTTATTTTGAATTAATTTAATTCAAAATGGTAATCTTCTTCCAAAAGTCAAGTAATTGAGCAAATTCTTGATTTTCTAGATCCTCTTTTCAGTTCAACACTTATCTTCTTGATTTTCAAAAATCTTTATCTTTTTTTGACTAATTATCACATTTAATCTCGACCATCGATTTGATATTATCAAATGACATCTCGACCACTCATTTAACAATCTTTCCTTAGCCCTAATTAGGAATGGCACATGGAATCTAGTCCACTTATTTTAGCCTTTATCAACTTTTAATCTCATCCGTCCATCCAAAATTGCATTTTCTATAAAATGTCAATTTTTCTCACAATTTGGGAACTACGTCATTATTACAAACATTTTATTCTTAGATTTTGCTTTGCATTTAGCTTATTTAGATTTGATTACTTCTCATAAGCATAGTCATTTTTCATAGGAATTTTGTCATCAAATTCTTCAAAACTTGCATAGGGCTTGGTCACAATTGTTTGCTCACACACACAAATCTGATGGAAAAAATCATACACTGCAAGCTAGAAGGTGCTATGGAGGTGAATCATGGAAGCTTTGACGAATATCTGGTATAATCATTCTTGTTATTTTCGTTCTTTGTGCTTCATAATTTCTTTGGGTTTTTTTTATTTAATCTAATCCGCTAACTTACCTTTCAAAATACCCATTGATACACCTTCCTAATAGGACTATCAACACTATCCTCTTTAGCAGAGGCATAATCATCTTCCTCAGAAGAAGGATCAACACTAAGAACATTACAGTTCACATTCACATTATCCTGCAATACAAAATGAAAATCATCTTCAATAGTTGGTGTGAATGAAATTATCAAAGGGTCTAAGCAGATCGGGTTGACTCTATATTCTTGATTGAAGGAATCTGTAAAGTCTGAAGGACCCCTATCATCACCAAGACATGCATTCCTTTGAAAGGAGGAAGGAGAAGACTTAGAATTTATTGCTTAAGAAGGATCTTCTTCAGGGACATTTATCTCAAGAGTGTCTTTTGTAGTAGGTATTGTTGGAGTAAACATCAACACATTGGAAGATACTAAAGGAATTTAAGAGTAGGTACAACTAAAGCTTGACCAACAACTATCATCTCATATAGGTGCATAGCATCAGGGTAAGCCTTGACTGTGACTACTTTATTATTGCAAATGAACTTAATATATTTATGCAAGGTAGACGAGACTACGCCCATAGCATGAATCCATGGTCTACCGAGAAGAAGGTTATAAGGTAGCTTCTTTGACATAACATATACAAGGGTAGGTAGAGTGATGGGTCCCAACCTCAAAGGCAAGACTATCATGCCTAGGACTTTTCGATCGACACTACCGAGCCCATGAATGTCAACAAAAGATGAATTAATAGAAGATGGGTCAATATTAATCTTAGGCAATAGATCAATGCTACATACATTAAGCACTGAACTAGAGTCAATGAGATTACATCTAATACCTATTGATGGTTTTTTTATGCACTTCATAACATAGGTAATACGTAGGTGCATTACCTCTCTTGAAAGACAATTTTCCACAATCAGATTGCAGAACACTATCCCAAGGTCTCTCGGATGTTAGGTCATGATGATGCTTGGAATATTTTAGTTGATTTATGTGATTTTATGGAATCACAAGGTGGACTTACGGATGAGTTACAAAGTGGGGAATTTGGATATGCAAATGGAGTTCTTGAGATGGGAAAGTTGTTGAGTGTTTGTTGCAGGTTCAAATAGCAATCTGAAACTCCATTTCAACATCAGATTAAGCTTTACAATGTGCAATGAACCTTGCCTAAGCTTACTTTTTAAAAAAAAGGGAAAAGGGGCAAGGAAGAGAAAAGGTTCCTAGATCTGAAACTACCAATGAACAGTGATCATGGAGGCTGCTACAATAGACAAATTCCCTATACTGGGTTTTGCTTGGCCAAGAGGATCCTACAGTTACACAAAACCAATGCAATCTTCTAAGGACTGCAGATTTTCAGTTTGCATACACACATCATGAACATGCAAGTGAACTAAGTTGGAACAGTTAAATATGGAAGCCTAGGCTAACTTTGCATAGCAGCTTATCATCAACAAGTGCCAAAAGTATGGGCTGAAAATTCATCAAATACTGGAACAACAATCACCATTACCACTTCCATTCAAAAAACTAAAACTAAAACTAACTTGGAAGGTAGAAACACACACACATAATGAGAAAACTCAAAAATAACACCCATAGATCATGCAATGTTACTTTCTATTACTCCAAAATATTTTTACAACAACTCTCCAACACCTACAAATGGGGGGAAGACCCCTATTTATAGTTTACCAAAGCCCAAATGAATGGCTATGATTGAATTAAATTGTGTGGCTTAGATTCAGTTACATTAGAGCTTCACCTACCCCACAATATTTAGCAATTTAAAATACATCTTTGTCTTTTCCCTATTCTATCTTGTAGTGGCCAGTCACTATAGCAGTTTTGTCTCCTAGCTAATTTCCCTTTTACTGTAACTGAAACTGCCTAAAATTTTCCTTCTTCCCAATGGAATTTTAGCATTCCTCATTGGATCAAATGGTTTTTTCGATGGAACCATGGTAGGTTTCTTCAAACCAAAAATGAGAGGTCGAAACGCTGTTGTAGGAATGTTGTTTTGAAACAGTCGATGGAGCACAAAACTCTGGATGGTATTTCTCGAATGCAAATTTTGAATTTAAAAAGTCAAGGGAGGATAAGACCCCATTTTAGCATTTGGTTCGAAGTCCTTTTTTGATTTGGAGGTGTGCTTGTACATTCCGGAAACATGAGGCTGGAATGTCGTTGTAGGAATGTTGTTTTGAAACGGTCGACGGAGCACGAAACTTCGGATGGTACTTACCGGATGCAATTTTGGAATTTGAAAAGTCAGGGGAGAATAAGACCCCATTTTAGCATCTGGGTCGAAGTCCATTTTTGATTTGGAGGTGTGCTTGTATGTTCTAGAAATGTGAGGCCGGAATGTCGTTGTAGGAATGTTGTTTTGAAACGGCCGACGGAGCACGGAACTCCAGATGGTACTTCCTAACTGCAATTTTGGAATTTGAAAAGTCAAGGGAGGATAAGACCCCATTTTAGCATCTGGTTCGAATTCCATTTTTTATTTGGAGGTACACTGGTACGTTCTGAAAATGTGAGGCTGGAATGCCGCTGTAGGAATGCTATTTTAAAATGGTCGACGGAGCATGGAACTCCGGATGGTACTTCTCGTCTACAATTTTGGAATTTGAAAAGTCAAGGGAGGATAAGACCCCATTTTAGCATCTCGTTCGAAGTTCATTTTTGATTTGGAGGTTCACTTGTACGTTCCGGAAACGTGAGGCCGAAATGTCGTGTAGGAATGCTGTTTTGAAATGACAAACAGAGCACAAAACTCTGGATGGTACTTCCCGGCTGCAATTTTGGAATTTGAAAAGTCAGGGGAGGATAAGACCCCATTTTAGCATCTAGGTCAAAGTCCATTTTTTATTTGGAGGTGCGCTTGTACGTTCCAGAAACGTGAGGCCAGAATGGCGCTGTAGGAATGGTGTTTTGAAACGGCCGACGGAGCACAGAACTCCAGATGGTACTTCCCGTCTGCAATTTTGGAATTTGAAAAGTCACGGGAGGATAAGATCCCATTTTAGCATCTGGATTGAAGTCTATTTTTGATTTGGAGGTGCGCTTGTATGTTCCAGAAACGTGAGGCTGAAATGCTGCTGTAGGAATGGTGTTTTGAAACGGCCGACGGAGCACGGAACTCTGGATGGTACTTCTCAGCTGCAATTTTGGAATTTGAAAAGTTAGGGGAGGATAATACCCCATTTTAGCATTTGAGTCGAAGTCCATTTTTTATTTGGAGGTGTGCTTATACGTTCCAGAAATGTGAGGCCGAAATGCCATTGTAGGAATGTTGTTGCAGGAATGTTGCTACAGAAATATAGTTTTAGAATTTTCAAAACTTCCTAAAACTTAATAAAACCTTGTCAGTTCACTTGGGCACCACAAAAACATCCAAAATCCATAGGAAATCTATCCCCAAAGTCAAAGAATGAAGGAAAAATTGAATCGAGCGAGCGAGGGGGGGGCAAAGCTCAAAAAACCCTAGACTTAGCCATTTTTATTTTAGGGGAAAAATATGGTCAGCAAAAAATAAGACTCTAAAGGGCACGTTGACCAACTAGGACAACAAAATGAGGGGCACACAAAAAATCCTACTAGGAGCGAAAAAAAGAGGTTCCCTACCTACAACGGGGCGTGTGTGCAAAATATGCACAACAATACCGATCTTATTAATTTTGACTATAATCATTAGAGGATCTTCTTGTTATTGTACTTTCAAAGGTGGGAGCTCCTACAGATATAACATAATATTCAATGAATCCGCACTAATATACACTATCAACACATCAACATCTACCAGCCTAGCAGAAGAAGGCAAGAGGATATTTTACAAGGCTTCCTGAAGCATACCTTGATAAACTGGAGTAGACTAAAGCAAGTCCCACGGTGAGATCTTAGTCGGAATAACTTGAGGTTGCTTGACAAGATCATAATCACTAGGTGCTTTAGTCATAGGTTCAGGTGCTCATGGAAGTCTTAGTTGTTTATTCATTCTTGTATTATAGGTACAAGCTACCACTCTATAGGAGGGAGCCTTAGAAAGATCAAGAGAGTCACTATCAAATGGAACACCATCAATAGAACAAACCCTCTTAGGAGAATCACTAGTTGGAGTCACATAAATGGCAGGTCTCTTAGGTGTTTGAGGGGCAACAAAGATAGATAACATTTACATAATCGTCACAACTAGTATGAAAATTATTTGAATACATATTCTCAACATTGATCCAAAAAAGATCAAATGCGGAGGGAGATTCATCATGCACCAATGCATCATCTCTAGAGGAGAGTGCATTAGAATAGATAAGAAATTTATCATTTACAAATGCAACATCCATAGAAGAGAGTGCATTGGAATGAGTAGAAGATTCATCATCTACGAATGCATCATCTCTAGAAGAGAGTGCATCAGAATGAGTAGAAGGTCCATCATTCACAAATGCATCATCTCTAGGGGAGAGTGCATCAGAATGAATAGAAGGTAGAGTGACATTAAGAAAGGTATTAATGATTTCATCTTCTTGCAACAAGATATCCTCTTAAGCGAGAGGACCCTCATGAGAAGGATCAAAGATACAAAGTGACATGGGAAAAGCCAAGTCACTATCACATGCATGAAATGGAATATCATTAACAGTTTGAACAAAACTAGATACAAAACTAATAAAAGATATTAAATTCATGATGATTTTTCAGTATTTTCTATGTTCTAGTCATTTTTATTTTCGGAGGTCTTTGGAGCAGAATTTGAGGTCGAAACTTGCGTCAACCCCTAAAATTCACTACCGAAGGACCTAGTATTTTAGGGACTAAACTAGTTCTCTAGGAGACCTTTCCAACTATGCAAATGGTTTTGAATTCCGAGCACTGAGTCAAAAGTTATGACCTTGCCAAGTAGGGGTAAATAAATTCCTAGTTTTCAAAGAGCGTTGTTCTTCACGTCCGGTTCACCAAAATGTAACAGAAAGGGGATTCGCTACTCATGAGTTCTCTTCACTCAAATATCCTTAGGGGTGAAACTTCCCTAAACTACCTCAAAGTACAGTGGTGAAAGTTCTAGAACTGGAAAGAGAAGGTCACAGAGATTCTCTAGATAAAATGGCAAGCTCTCGACAAAAGGAAGTCAGTGCAGAATGTAGATGACAGTGTGACACACTAGTGTCCTTGAGGCGCATTGGCATCTTGTACAAAACAGAAAGTAGGTTTATCTTAGAGAACAACAAAGTGACTACTTCTCCAATTGTTGATAACTTCTAGAATGTAAGGAAATGATAGGAAGCGATAAAGAAACAAATGTAGTAGAACTGGAATAGAAATGATAAAGACAAGGAGATGAAGGGAAAGGAAAGGAAATGCTCATGAAAGTGCAAGTGATGAAACCTCTAGCACATGAATCCCTTCAATACCTACACACAAGAGAAAGATACTTTTGTGGTTGTATAGCAGTTTGCCTCAGTCAAATCCCCATTTTGGTGTTCCCATCTCCACGGAAAGCCAGATAGATAGAGAGAAAAGTATGAAATAAAGTAAATAACACAAAAGCACTATGTAATAGTGTTATGCTACTCAACCAAATAATAGAGGAGAGGAGTGAAATCTTACCACCTCCTTCCAAAGTGCTCAAGGCTCCTGGGGGATAAAATAAGAGGAACACAAGCCTTTGTTGTCATGGTGCTTCATTCCACACTTGCTCTACTAAAAGGATGGAGTGTTGATGTTGCTGCTATGGAGTGTAAAGTGTTGAGTGATGAAGCTTCTTGGAGCTTGTGAATAGATGGTAGAAGAGATTGTGAAGGGATCAAAGAGAGGATGTGAAGATATCTATCCATGAAATGAATGAAGGTGAGTGAATATAAAGGAAAGAGGGAAGGAAAATAGCCATATTCAGGTTGGTTGGCCAAAGAGGGTGTTACAAGTCAACTCCCAATGGGAATTGTAATGCCACTACAAGCTCTAGACTTTAGAATCTTTCAAGTACATTAGCACACCGCATAGTCTTCTGTGAGGTGCACGTGCATCCTATACAGAAACGCCTCGACCAAGGCTCAAAATAGGTGCCAAGTGGAATGAAGGCAATGAGCTTATGTGGAATTTCTCCTTTGGATTTGGTTTCCTAAAGTGTTAAGGGACAAAAGGGAATTTGCGTTAGGGGTGAAAATTCATGTTGATACACTAAGTAATCTATACAATTATCTTGTATTAATTTATGACTTGACTATTAAATACACATTGAATATAGCTACAGATTGGTGAGACTATAGTTGTGTATGTAGCTATACTTAGATTACACATATTTTCATAGTTTTGGATTAGGAGGGTATATAATGTTGAACACTATAGTGTTGAGAGGGGAGTGAATCAACATATATTAAAACTTAACCATTTTTCATTTGCATTTTAAACATCACATCACATAAAATGAAAGAAGAGTAGAAAAGATAACATGCAACACACAAGGACACCAAGGTTTTTACATGGAAAAACCCAATGAGGGAAAAATAATGGTGAGATTTAACTCATAATATATGAATCTCATTTCTTATAAAAATTACAATTTTGTTTAAGGCTCACTACCTATGGATGTGTAGAATAAGGTATAAAACCTTAGGGAAAGATACAAGGAATTGATGAGACAAACTATCTCAAAGAAATATACATGAAAATTATAATGATATCTATGAATATGAATTGCTACAAAGGAGAATCCAAAAAATTCTGATGTTGCAATTCCTTTTTCACACAATTAATCCTTCACACTGAATTCATACACTTCATGTTTAACATATTGCTCAATCCCAATTCTTCATATCTCCATGATTTCACAAATGATTTTGATCTTTTATAAACATACTCCAAAAAAACTCAAAACCTCAAAATAGGTCAGCTCCAAGATGAGTAACCGTTGGTAGGATTTTCTCTTGAGGCATGATCACCATGGGTGTCTTGTGTGTGATCATCAAAGCTTTTTTTGTATGATAAAGGAATGCATATGCGGCACCATTGGAACCTTGGATTCTTTTGCTTTTATTTTCTTTTCTTGGGCCTCTCAGGATTTCTTTGCAATCTCCAACTATTAGTGGAACTGCTCTTGAGTGAATAATTTATCCTATGAAGGGGGATCCCTATGGAAATCTAAAAGGAATGGTCAGTTATGGTGAATTAGCGAACATTTTTCCTCTGAGGATGAGTTGGTGGGCAAGCAATGTGGAATGTGAGAAGAATGGTGTTGATGGTGTTTTTATGCACTTCTCAACATAGGTAATGCATCTGTGCATCACCTCTCTTGAAAGATAATCTTCCACAATCATATTACAGAACACTATCCCAAGGTCTCTCAGATGTTAGGTTATGATGATGCTTGGAATATCTTAGTTGATTTATGTGATTTTCAAGAATCACAAGGTGGACTTATGGATGAGTTAAAGTTGTAGGAGAATCGATTCTTTGAATGAAGTTCTTCAAATGGGAAATTACTACACCTTGTTGTAGTTTCAAGCAACAGTCTTGGACTCCATTGTTTCATCAAATTTGGCTTTACAATGTGCAATGAACCTTAGCATAGATTGCTTCTAAAAAAAAATGAAAAGAGGCAAGGAAGAAGGATGGCTCCTAGACCTACAAATATCAATAAAAAATGATCATGGAGGTTCCTGCTATGGAAAATTCAATTAAATAGGATTTCACTTAATCTGAATTCTCACAATGTCATGAAATCTATGCTATCTTCTAAGGACTGCAGATATTCATCATTTATTCACCATGTAAATGTGAAAAAAGACAATGTTTGAGGAGCAACTATGAAAATTAAAGTCCAGGCTAAATTTGCACACTCACCTACCAATAGTAAATGACCAAAAGTATGGACAAGGAAAGCATACACACAACATAAGACTTCATAACCAAAGACACATCACTAAATCCACCCAAGCTAACTAAAGGAAATCAGAACAACAAAGTCACTTTAAACTAAGATTTAACTAATGGGAGAAGAATCATGCAACATGGGAAGAAATCCAGAAATACACCAAGTCAATGTATT
The DNA here is from genome assembly GCA_007115665.2 of Sequoiadendron giganteum. Lineage (NCBI taxonomy): Eukaryota > Viridiplantae > Streptophyta > Pinopsida > Cupressales > Cupressaceae > Sequoiadendron > Sequoiadendron giganteum. Next base: position 65,793,501 of record CM021102.1, read on the forward strand.
TTTATTAAAATTTCTGTAGCATGCCTTTACAACAACTCAACTCTCCTAAAATGAAAGGAGGAGAACCCTATTTATAGTTTTCAAAAAGAAAAATGAGTGGCCAAGATTCACTTTACACTGGTTTCACCTACCCCCAAATATATTAAATTTATAAAACATTTCTTGTTTTTTCCCTATTTTGTCATCTAGTGGCAGTACTGTAGAAATTTCATCCTTTTGTTGTTTTCCCTTTGTTGTAGCTACTCCTTGAGGAACTCTTTATTGATGATAGGGTTGCCTTCATGCTTCTTCAGAGCTGCATACTCCATGAAACTCAAGATCAATGGTTGAAGCTTATCCACCTCCATGATATCAGATCAAAGCACCTGGTAGCTCCATTCTTGGGAAATGCTGATAAGATTTTTCTAGTCATCATCATACTTGGCAGCATTGCTTCTGAAAAGCTCTGACTGGGCAAAGGCTCGAGCAACAAAACTTTGGAAATCTGTGATAACCTCAGCCAACATCCCACTTTCCATGTTCCTCAAGAAGTGAGGCTTTATTCTCTCTAGATTTATTTCAATAGCGTGCAGCTCGTACCCCGTCATCAGCCTGAGGTACCAAGCGCAATCTCCTCTAGACTCCTTGGCCCATTTGATATTCAGAACTATCTATTCTAGGATCTGCTCCAATTTTCCCCTTCGATGATCAAAATCTCACTTCCACACATCCACTAACTAGTGATCATCATCCTTGAGGGAAAGTTCCTTCTCCCAAACCTCGCTTGGCAACACGAGTATGGCCTCAATTTTTGGGTAGGCTGCTCTGTATTTCCTCGAGAGCTCCTCGCAGACCTATCTCGTAGCCTCAAGAGTTCTCTGCACCTCCAAGAACTTATTTTTTGTTTGGACAGCCAAGTTGATGCCTTTGTTTCCCATGTCTAAGACATATTGGAACTAGTAGTCTTATCCAAGTTCCTTCTCTTTTCCAACTTATTAATTTTTTCCTAGGACAAAAAATGAGGTAGGGCAAATGACATGGTGAGTTTCTCATTCGGGGATGAACACTGTTGAATATAGGTCATCAGATCAGCCACTTGTGCTTTGAGTTCCTCATTTGAAACCTTATCTTGCTGGATAAGATGCACCACCATGGTGACTGATTCCTAGAGGTTGTTGACCTTTTTCTCTCTTGTGGCAACTCCCAAGTTGATGGTGGAGATGTTATTAGTTATTCCTTGTTCTCCAACCACTGACATCACTATTTGTACTGCCCTAGATCTGGAGGCATCCATGGTTACATTTGATTTGATCCTTGGCCTTTTCTCCTTCTTGGTGCTTATCTTCGCTCTAGCCAATATGGCTTCTAGCCTTGCCCTAGGATCCTTTAGGGTGGGAGTCTTTTGCTTCAACTCCCTCTCTAGCCAATTAGGTATTTGGGGCTCTCCCCTTGGTGATTCACATTGGTCTTTTCTGCTCTCTTCCCCAAGTTCAATGGCTCTAACAACAAGAGCCCTCTTCTCAACCCTTGCATCCTCCTTCTCTTCATCGGAGTCCTGTTTGAGCATTATATGCCTAGCGGGAGACTTGGTGGGTAATTTCTTGTTGGAGGGATCTTCCCTTTCAACACCCTTCTCTTCTTCATTTTGGTAGTTTTCATGTTCCCCAAGCTTATCCTCTTGCTTATCTTCATGGAGGGATGCTTCCTCATTATGTTCCAGGGTTAGGTCATTCCTTTCAGTTGGAGACCTGATGCCTTCAGTCTCTAGAGCAACAACTTCTTCTTTAAATGTAAGTCGATCCTCAACTTCTTTATCTTCAATTTCCTTAAGTTGCTTGCCCCACTCTACATCGAGCTCGGGGTCATTTGTTTCCCTGATTAGTTCACTGTCTATCTCCTCATGACTCTCATTGGAGGATTCGTAGGCTACCTCATCGATCTCCCGGTGTTCAAACATTGGATGCTCATGATATTCAAATTCTTTTTCCTCGAGCTGCCCTACAGCTTATAGTTGTTGTCGCTCAAGCTCATTGGATATCTGCATTGTTGCATCCATGCTTGGTGGTTTGGTAGGGGGAGGAAGAGTGGGAGCATTGTCCATAGCTTGGGCTATTATGGGTTGCACTTTTGGACTCGTGAGCATCCCCAATAGTTCAGAAGGCACATTTTGCATGTATCTTATCAAGGATTCTGGGAGAGTGAGGACAGGCATTGTAGCAATGGGAGCAGATGGAAGGGAGGGGGACATGGAAGAGGAGGAGACCAACAAGGTCATGGAAAAGGATGAATCCATTGATATGACCTCCATGATTGGAGAAGTTAAGGCAAGGTGGATAGAAATGTCCATTGCAGGTGGGGAGGAAGTAGAAATTGCAAATGAAGAAGGTGGGACAGTGGTAATAACAACAGTAATTATAGTGAACGGAGACCTTGTAGGGTCAGACCCTTCCTCCCTACCCTCAAGGAACATATCTTTAGGTATGACTAGCATATCCATAACCATGGTTGTTTTATTTTTCTTTTTGGAAGGATTGCCCTTCAAAGCCTTTCGAGTAGAAACCTTTGGGTTAGGCCCGTGCTCATTGCCTTCCTTTCTCTTTTTCGTTTTGACAAATGGTGGGCATTTGGAAGTTTCCCCAGTTGTTGTGGTAGACACCCCACCATCAGAGCCACTTGGCTCACTTTCAATTCCCTTGAATGTAAAGGAAACTCCTTGTTGTTTCAGTCATTACACTTGCTGGTTGATCCATGCCTTTGTTTGGATTACCACATCCTTGGTGATTATGTCGAGGTCATCAATCTCTCGCTAATCCCAATCAATCATAGGTAGTGGTAGGTTGGCGATGGCATTGTATCTTGGATCATTACCATTCTCTCGTCTTCTTCAAGTTGGTCAGGAACCAGGCATAATTTTATTCTCCGCACGTAGAGGGCAGTTATGCGCATGTATTGTCACAACCGCACTTCAAGATCATCCTTGTAGTTGGCCCAGAAATCCTCAACATTTTGGAGGTGGGTGTACTCAGGTCCTAGTTCCTTTTTTTTGTTACCATATGGGTCCATTCATGATCGAGTTGTATACTGTCAAAAGTTGTACTCGACTAGCTCCTTTTATGAATATCCCGCACATTGGGAGGTGTGAATCTTGTACATTCCCTAACCAAGGCCTATATGGTAAAGCGTCCCTACCAGATGTTTGGTGCTTAGGATATTATGAATGTATCATAGCTGCCAAGTCAGTTCTAATATTATGATCTGGTCATTAGGGTACCAGGGCAGCCTGTTCGGTCTTTCCGTGAATCCTTGGGTGTGAATGTATGTGAACTTGGGGAACTGTATGTAAAAGAAGGCATACTACTTGAGGAGGGCCCTGGCACTATGGGATAATCTTCTCTTAAATCTCCTCCAAGCAGTCAGATGATGTGGGAAATGGAGGCGTCATTCACTCTACAGTAGTCCCTCTTGAATTTTTTGTATTGCAATTGAGGGTATCTATCATAAGGCTTGAGTTCCCTCCCTAGTGTCACATTGGGCACCGCGTTGATTCCATGATAATTATGTTGGTTGGCAAGTGAATAAACCAGGTAGTACATCATGTAGAACTAAGAAGTCTTCTTCACTTTGATAAATTTCTCATGGAAGAAATTTCTGATTATTTCTCCCCATTCAAAGGCGGTGTCGCCGCAGAGAATTTGCTCCATAAAGTAAAACATCCACTCCTGGAAGAAGGTCGTAGGAGGAAGACCCATTACTCTACTTAGAAAGGTTATGAGGTCTTGGTAATCCTCAAAGAAATCACTATGGAAGAGATCCTTTAGAACCTTTCCATCGATGGCCCGCGTATCCTTTAACTAGTATTGATTGATCAGTTTTTTGCACCTCATAGGATCCTTTTCCCATAACGCCTTATAATTATTCTATAGTTGATGTTTCCATGCTCTCAAAGGCAGGGATGTGTAAGGTTGTAGCTATCCCAAGAGGGGACATGTCTACAAGAATGTTTCCATCCCTATCCACTATGGTTCTAGTCTGGGGTTGATATGATATGCTACCCGACACACCACTACCAGCTCGCCACCAAAACAGGCGAGAAACCTGCAGCTTTAATGAGTCTGCTGATTTTGATCAGTTTTGCATCTTTTTTTTAGGGTCCCCTCTAACCCTCTACGTGAACTCGTCAATATCAACATGCTCGATATTGGTATCTATGATATCTCTCCAAAGAGTGGTGATTTTGCATAGCAATGGCACTCCCTAGACCTTGAACTTCATTTGATCCTTTTCCTCCTTGCCTTGAGGTTCTTTGGTTATCACCTTTCCCTTTTCCTTGGTGGCACCAAAGGTTTCTACACCGGATTCCATAAATCTTGCACAAAGAGGCATGAATCAGTAACTTTAAACATGGAAAAATGGTCTCAGACAACTCCCTGCATATCAAAGTTAGCTCCATAATCATCATTCATATTTGATAAATGCCTATCATCTGATAAAACATCATAAGGAGGAAAAACAGGCGATCCAGGTTCTTAGGGCCAAAATTCCCTTGGAAGAATGTCGTTTGGAAGGGAAAACGAGGCATGGAACTCCTAACTATGTTTCCAATCTTGGATTTGATCAACGAAGGGCTAGTGTGAAAGAAGACCGATTTTTAAGAAGTGGGTCGAAGTCCGTTTCGGATTTGGAGGTCATTTGATCCCTCATTTAGGTGTTCGGGTTTCAGCTGTAGGAGGGCCATTTGGAATGGCACAGGGAAGACAAAATTCTAGGTGCCAGGTTTTGGAGTTTGGGTTTCCACCATCAGGAAGCAGTTATAGAATAGTCATGCAAAACAACGAAATACATGCGGCACCCCATGGGAGGAAGTCCTGAGGGTAATCCCCAGATATGAATTTACTAGTTAGGAAAGCTCGGTGGCGAACCAAGGTTCGGGACCCGGTGGCCAAAAAGACAGTCACGTTTGGCCATGTAAAATGGTGCCAGCGAATTGGAATCCCGGAGACATAATTCCGATGCCCGAAGTCTGAAAGGAGTTTGGATGTTAGTTCTCCATTTAGATTCTACGTTTGGCAAAAAAGGGACCGGGGTCCGGGAGTCGAAAAAACATCTCGGGACGGTCGCTCAGAACGGCGAAAGCGATACATAACTTCAAGGATGGAATTTTGGAGGTCGGGGTCTGAGAATGCTTTGGATGCTCAATTTTTCTAACAAGTTTTGAGATAGAGACTGCAGAGCTGGGGTCCAGGGTCCGCGAAGATGGAGGGAGTCCACTATTGACAATAGTGACACAAACAAGGAAATCCGAGGGTGGAAATCCGAACACCGGAGTCCGAGGTGAGCTTGGATGGTTTGATTTTCCTCTGCAAGTTTTTTAAATGGACTTCATGCGCCTGGGGTACGAGGTCTGGAAGGATGAAGGTGCAATGGAAACCCAAAGGGGAAATCTGGAGGCTGGACCCCGGGGAAAATTTAGCCACTGCCTTTTAAAATTTGAATTTATGTTTTGTGTAGATGGCCATAGAGAGGTCCAGGCTACACGGGTGCCAGCAACTGCTCCGAAAAACGACGGCAGTAGGGTTAAGATCCGAAGGTGAATTTTGATAGTTTGACATGGCGTTTCTTGATTTCAACTGATGGGTTTTGAGCCATGGGTGCTATACTACCAAATTTTTGAATTCATTTTAACCTTTACTTAATTTTAAGTTTAAATTCATTGAAAAATGGAAAGCAAGTGTGGAAACAAACCTACCTCCAAATCCCAAAGAAGTTTGATGTCGGATTTCGCGAAGAACAGTGAAGTGAGATTTCGGGCACGGAGGCGAAAGATGCTGGGGCGTCGGTGGGCTTTCGGAATTTCACTGTCATGTGAAAATGACAGGTGAAAATATTTTTATATAGCCCTAAACGCAATTAATTTCACATTTAATTGCACCATACGGTGGCAGCTAGGGTTGGTAAGCTCACATTTTTCAAATGGCAGTGGGGAGTCCAGAGTCCGGTGGTCGGTGAGACGTCGAGCCATAGCCGTTTAGAAATTTGTGCAATATTAATTCACACAATGGACATGAACCCAAGGTCTGGAAGGATGTCGACCCTCTGTCGTGAAGAATGGTGAAATTTGGGTGGAATCCCAAAAACAAAAAATCCCAGATCCGGGGTTCGAAAGAACGTCGAATGCTAGCAATAGCAGAAACATGATGTTAGAAAGGCATTCTGAGAAGGGAAACCCAATATGACTTTAGATTTGGAATTTTTCAAGGGGGTCAAGTTTGGGCAAGCTTAAAATGTGACTTTTGAGAATATGTTGACCCTTTAGGGCTTAAAAATAGGCACGCAAAGTGAGACAAAGCGAAAAGGGCCCGACAAGTAAAAGAGGGAAGAGAGGGTCCCTATTCTAAATAGGGCGTGTGTGCAACAGGCACAAAAAATGGGAAATTGTGAAGAGGGATGATGGGTGATTGCACCATAATGGATGTTTGTATGGTGGATGGAGATGAAGGGGTGGAAAGTAGTGCAATCATGGTGTATGATAGGGTGGTGATCAAGGTGGAGATAGTAGAAGGCATCGAAGGAGTGTAAAAAGAAGATGTAAGGGACAAAAATTTTAGCTCATGACTGAAGGTCAAGGGAAGCTACACAATAACACGAGGTAGCTACATCATAAAATGAGGTGGTGGCATCTTCCTAAGAGGTTTCAAAGCTATAATAAATTGAATTTATTATTCTATCCTTGTATGCTCTGGGGCTTCTTTTTTAGCTACAAGGTCTAAAAAATCACTAGGTATTCTATGGCCCACTTGAGGTGGTGCCCAAATTCCTTGTCCTTGTGACCCCAAACAACCACCTTCATAGCCCAACTTTTCAGCTATGACTACTCCTGAAGTGTATTTTTACTTTGTGGTTTCACTTACACCATGTGGTAGTGTAAAACTAGGGGTGGCATATTGCCTACATCTTCTACATTGATTTCCCCTTTTGCTTTGCCCCCTCCTCCTTTCTCAATATTTTTCTCCTTTTTCTATTGGGGCTCAAAGGGGGATCTAGAGGGTTATGCCTCAACACCGAGCTAGGTGGCCCTGACTTCTTGCTACCCCTGAGTGGTTTTCTGCTATTGTTGGGTTGCCTTTGAATTTCCTATGTCTCCTCCTCCTTGTTTGAGGGGTTCTCTTCTACTTCTATTGAAACCATTTCCTTGGCATGAGCCTCTTCCTTGTGGTATTCATCCCAAAGCCTCTTGGATTTCTTGTCAGATTCTACCATGTCAAATATGAGATCCATTTGGTTGATCTCCTACCTATATTTCCAATAGGCTTCCATTTTTCCTCTAGCTCGATCCTTGGCTTCAAGCTATGCTATTAATTGTTTGGTTAACTTCTTTGTAGGATCAAAATATTGAACTATCATATATAAATATTATCATGGTTCATGGGTGTCTAAGGGGATTTTTGATAAATCAAAAAAATATTTTATGTCCTCTTTCACTAGTGACTTCTTCTCCTCAAAGTATGGTTGAGGCTCATGGATGAAGGGGGAACAGTCTTTAGAGTGGTTATATGACCATCTGGGTTGTAGCTCCATTGATCATTGATTTGGTCTAGGTCGAAATCTACCAGTTTCAATGCAAGTAGACCCTCTTATCCTCTTTCCATAACCATAATTCCCCCTTTAAAAGGAGAAATCATACATGGCCTTCTTATGACCTATGTCATATGTCGAGTCTACCATATCAAGCTGGTGGGCCAACTCCAGGGCTAGGGTCCTCTCCATGAGCATGTATAGGAGCTAGAATGGCTCATCCTTGAAACTATGGACCCTGATGAAAGTGAAGTGGGATCCAAAGAATGATTTGCATGAAGTCTTGGAGCTATTGATCCATTCTCGTTGGTGGTTTTTCATTCAATCAGTGATGGGGTATGGGTTGAGGTTGATTATGATTGAGCACATAGAAAATTTTGAGAACTCATGGCAATCTAATGTGGTTGAGAGGATGTGGATCCATGCAGAGAAAGGGGTCACCTTGTGTGGGTATACTTCCATATCAATGGAGTTCATAGTAAAATATGATGACAATAATTTAGTCTTATGGAAAATAATCATATGCAGGAGAAAAGAAGAATACCTAAAGGTATTCTGAGATGAAATTTTTTCCAACTAATAATGAATAACATTAGCAATGGCATCTAAAAATTCCATTTTGTAGGCCTTTTCCTTGGTCATCATCTTTAGGTGGAAGATTGCACCCAACTAGAAGTCAAAGACATCAACATTTGAATCCATCCCAAAAATGAATGCCAACATAGATAGGGTGTCTCTAATACCTGGTGTCACAAATCTTGAGAGAGCGATGGGTAGGGGTGGCACTTCTTTGTAATTGGCATGGAGAGTTGAGCTCAAGAAACCTATCTTTCATTCACGAGTGTCTCATACGTTCTATACGTTCTCTACATCATAAAATTCTACATTAGGGTTGAGGGGAATACAAATAATCTCTCCTACTTTTACTGCACTGATTCCATGTTCACGTGGTTTCTCTTGATAATGTCATCGACATCATATTTTATGTATAGAGAGTAATAAGTTCTAGGTACATGTGCACAATGGAATCTTATATTTTTCCAGGGTAGAGCTCCATGACCTGAATAAAAAAGACTCAAGATCACACATGCAATACTTTATGATCATGTGGGCATGAGCGACCTCTCTTAGGCTTTTTGGGTTCTTAGTTAATCGAGGATCAAAGATCCCATTTGCACAATCAAGGACCAATGTAAAGTCCCTATAAGGTCCGTTTGAAACATTTTTAACATTTAGTATTATGGGCTTTGGTTGTGTAGGTGCAGATACATATTATTTGCTCTCTATGAATTGAGGTGGAAGCTCTCTAAGAACTATCAGACCATGGTATCTTTGTCTTTTTGAACACATGCGACAAAATGAAGACCTAGAAGGTTTAAGATTTTATCTTTCCTCAAAATAACCTTCTTTTCTCATTGAAAGCATTGCTTTATTGAATTTTTCTTGTATTTTTACACTCAATTTTGGGTATGTGTAGGATCGTCATGGAAAATACAGGCCCTTAAGTGGCGATGAAAATTCAAAAAATCAGAGTTAGGAAGCTTGACGTAAAATTTTGAATAAGTTATCTATATTATTTCAAAAATATGTAAGAATAGAATCTATATAAAATTGAATGTAGTTTCTAAACTACTAGGTTTAATTAAAAAAAAATCTATTTGGTGAAATTTTGAAATTTCAATGCAATAGTACTTAAATTTCAAGGAAAAAATAAGAAGTAGGTGTATGTCTGACCACCCTAACCACAATAAAATGATAATATTTTTTTTATAAGATTTTAGATATAAGTAGAGAATTCATATCCCAATGTGATGCATATTTTTTTGTAATTTTTTTTCAAGTAAATAATTAACTATGATTTTTTTATTACAACTTTAAAAAAATATAAAAACTTGTATGTATGACCACCTTAACTTGGTCAAAACTTCATGAAATTCAATTTTTTGTCTAATCCTATAGTATACCAAGCATAGAATGTGACACATGTTTCAGATTCAAAAAATGTGATACCGTTTGAAAGCTATAGATGTTTTTCAATCAAACTATCAATTAGGGCTTTAGTCGTAATTCAAATAGAAAATGAATAATAATTATTTATTAAATTCAAATTAAAGCGTAATTTATATTGGTGGAAAGCTGAGAATCTCCTTTAAAAACCCTTTTTGTTTCATCAATTTTGGGTTAAAACAAATTCGTTAGCCACATGGGCCATCATATCACTTACATATCACCACATTTTGGCCCATCATGATCCTGCACATACCCTTATGTTCTCAATTATTTTTTGAAGGTTCTTTGTTTGGCTCAGTACTCTCGAAATTCTTAGAATGCTAAAAAAATTCATTTAAGGAGTTAGATATTTATCAATTATTAATTTTTAATGCAATCACTATGTAGTTTTTTGGGTTTGTTGTCTATTAATGAAAAGGATGCCACACACACTTGAGGATCCACTTTAAAAATATTTGGTGAGATTTTTATGAGAATTCATGCAATTGGGGGAATTTTGAGCATTAATTGCAGATAGAGTGGGTGTAGATAACTGCTTTTCATAGAGGATTTAAAAAAGAGGGGAGCCAAGGTGTGGAGACTTGGAAATAGCTAGAGGAATGGTAACAAGTTGTGTCGGTGACACTTATTAGCAAAAGTAAACAACAAAAAGAAAGAGAAACTATCTAACTATATATAAGAAAAGTTGATATATTAGTTAAAATGCTTCAAGTGGATCCCATTAACTAAAATCTCTAAGGAATTTCCTTCTTTTTCCACCAACTCAAATGCATTGCCTTGCCTATTGCCATTAATGTGAAAAGGTCCTCTCCATAATTAGTCAAATTTTGCATGATAACCTAGCCTTGCGACCCTTTCCTCATATTTTAAAACCAAGACTCTAGGCTTGAAGCTCGGGTCAAACATTTTCTTATCAAATCATCTCTTCACCACTTTTTGATGATTGACCATAGAATAACTACCCTACTCTCTTGCTTCCTAAAGGCTTAGTAACTCTACTAACCCGACTTCCATCCATCCATTTTCCTCTAATTTGAGATATTTGAATAATTGTAGAGAAGGGATTTCCATCAAAATGGACATAACCACTTCTTTCCCATAGACCAGATCATAAGGGGATGCCTTTAGGATCTACTTGGGAGTGATCCAATCGGCCCATAATAATATATTCATATTTTTATGCCACTCTCATTATTGGATGGTGCCCATTCACTCGATTAACCTTAGGATTTTTTTATTTGTTCACTTGGGAAACCCATTCCCTTGCAGGTAGTATTTGGATGATATTTTGAGAAAAAAATCATTTCTAAGTGCAAATTGTGAGATCCTCAATCTGAGAAAGGCCCTTGTGTTGTTAGATATGATTATTTTTAAAGGGTCAAACCTTGTTACCAGTTCTTCCAAGAAGTCAAGGATCACCTTTTCAGTTGCTTCTTTCAAAGGAGTATCTTCAATCCACCTGGTGAAGTAATCAGTTCTTGTAAGTATCTACTTATGGCCTGTTTTAGACATGGGATTGATCATCCCAATGAAATCCAAGCCCCACTATGCAACAGGTTCAGCGACATGGTCGGATTCCTCTGCTTCCCTATAAAAAAATTGCATTGCTAGCACTTTTTGACCACTTGAAAGTAATCTAAAAACAAGGTTGATTAGTAGTACCCAACACATGATCTTAATTGTGGTTTTTTTCACCAAGAAGTGACTACTCAGGGGTTGAAATACATCTACAAGATTTGGTTGGCTTGGTGATTGACACACCTGAGGAGGATCCCATCGAAGGAATCCCTAGACTAGAATATAATGAGCTCCTTGTATCCTATATAATATCCTCTTGTGCATGAGAATATCATCTAGATACCATCCAATCTCCATAAAATGGGTCCTATTAGCAACCAATGAATCATTAGTTTCATACTAGCTTACCAAAATAGTTTTTGGTGTATCTTGCTCATATGTCTAGACATATATGCATTGTGCCAAATATTCACAAAGCCCCATCCCTTGGATAATCTTGGTTGGTCAAAATTTGAAATCATATTCCAGGATCTTAGTGATCTAATTGGCTCTCTTATTTGTGATTTTTCCCACCATGACATATTCTTTGATGCTAGGATGTACCATGTATATCATTATCTTACTCCCCACCACAAAGTTCTTGAACTTCTTTAGACCCTTGGTGATAGTGAAACCTTTCCTCTCAACAAATTTGTATTTAGTTTCATATCCCTACAGGGTTATTGAGTAGAGTGAAATGGGGTGCTCACCTTTTTCTTCATCCTCCTTCTGAGTTAGATTGGTTTCCAAGCTCTGTTCACTCCCATAAACATACATGACAAATTCCATACATAATTCAGGATTGAATAGTATAGGAGCAGTGGACATTGCCTCCTTGATCTGATCAAACACTATCCCCCCTTTAGTGGTCCATTTGAAAGCCTAGCCCTTCTTTAATATTAGGGTGATGGACCTTCTAGGCCAACAAAGTCAGATATGAACCAGTTGATGAAGTTGATCTTTCTTAGGAAATATTGGACTCCCTTTTTGTTTACTAGTAGGGCCAAGTCCCTGATGGCCTGTAGTCTCTCTATATCAATGGAGATACCTTCTTTGGATACCACATATCCTAGTAGATTTCCTTACAACACTCTAAAGATGTATTTCTTGGGGTTAAGGGATACCCTAAACTCTTGGCACCTTTGAAAGAACTTCTCTAGGTGATCAAAGTGATCCTCCTTTTTCTTAGATAATATTGTGAGGTTGTCCAAGTAGAATAGGATGATTATGTTGTTTAATCCCTGAAAGGTTTTGTCCATGGCCTGCTAAAAAGTAGCTCTTACATTGGAGAGGTTGAAAGGAATTTTAACATATGTGAAGGTCCCTCACTTTGTAGTGAAAGTGGTTTTATTTTGGTTCTCCTCGTTAACCTATACCTAGTTATATCCCGAGAAATTGTTGAGCAAAGAGAACATATTCATGCTCGTAAATTTTTGAAGGATCTTCTCTATGGAGGGAAGGGAGTAGTGGCCTTTTAGGGATGCCTTGTTCAAGTCCCTAAAATTCACACAAAGTTTGATTTCACCATTTTTATTTCTTACAAGAACTAGGCTAGAAACCCATGTTTTAATTCTTGATGGGGTATATGATCCTTAAATCAATTAGTTTCTTCACCTCTTAAGCCACACAAAATTCAAACTTTTGATTTACTAACCTCTGCCTTTGGAAAATTGGTTTAGCTTGCTTAACCAAATCTATAGTGTGTTGGATCACCTCAGAATCATAACCTTTCAAGCTATTGTAGGTCCACGCAACAACCCCTTCATAATTATTGCAAAAGGATACCAATTGATCCTTATCCTTTTGGGAGACTTCTTTCCCAACCTTCATTTTTCTTCCACCTCTTACATCAAGTTTGGAGTAATCACTTTTGTTCCCAAAAAACTTCCTTTTGTCATTCCTCACATCATCAAAATCAAACATATTATCTTGGGTGATTAGTCCCTTTAAAATTTTGTTGGTCTTGAGCTATATGATTTAATCTCCATAGGCCTCTTCAATCTTTGGTTGAAACTACTCCAAAAGATTGAGTGAGTGCTACAGGAACATGGAAATCTGGGCATCACTCTCGAACACTTGTCAATTATGATCATTGTCTAGGATATAAAGTTTGATAATCACCTACACCACATGCTCATTTATTATAAAATCAGTTACTAGGTCAAAATATGAACCAACAACCATCATTCTATCCACTTTTGCATTCATAAACCTTGGGATGATTTGAAAATTAAGGGCCTCAAATGCTTCAATTAAATCCCACACTCTATAGTGGTGGGATCTCATATGGAAATTCTTTATGGCTAGTTCCTACTACCAATTCAGAGTCTTTGAACACCTTTAGCTACTTCACCCACATACACTCAGAAAGGTTGAGGTGGTGGATTACGGCCTCGTACTTACCTTCATTATTTGTGCAAACAAAATGGAAGTGGAAAACTCTGAGGGTTTCTTCCCCAAATAGAGATACCAAATGGAGGGTGGCCCCGAAGCTGGTTTTGCATTTCACACCATCAAAATGTAGAGTCTAGAAATTGGACTCAATTTCATGTTCATTTCTTTGGTCCTCCTTCTTCATGACCTCAAGGATGGCCTGGTCCTCATCATGGATTATGTAAGTACTGAGACTAGTGTTATCAAATTTTGTGAATGATTCATTCCTCATAAATTCATTAATGAGGACCTCTTCTTCTGAGGTCCTATTTTCATCCACTCCTTAGAGAATTTATACACAATACATTTCTTTATTTGAGAAAGAAGTGTGTTGTCTTAAAATTCATCATGGTGTCATCAGTAATGTGTGTTGGGTGCAATAACTCAAAGAGAACCTTCATTTTTGAACCATATTTGGTCTTCAGGATCAAGTGAGACCAATCTAAAGATAAGTATCCACCTATCTTGGCTATGAAATATCTTGATAATCATAGTCCAAATATTGGTGGAATGGCAATAACCACCACCTCTTGGAGAACTGTGATACTAGGACAAGAATACAAGGTTAAGGGAAGAGCCTTGATAACACGTATGATCTAAACCTTCTTCCCATACAATTGCATTACTCCTTTGTCTAAGTTTTTGTATTGGAGTTGTATTGCATCTGCAATTTTCTTGGGAATCACCATGGTGCTAGCACAAAAATTAATCATGGAATTGTGTAACAACTTATCCCCCCACAATGAGAGTTAAATAAAAAAGGGTAGGCTTTATTTTACTTACCCCTGCTTTGGAGTTGATGAATACAAATGGTATATGAGGTTGTGCATTCCTTTTGGTCTCTCTCTTTGGTTTGTGTTGGATCCACTTCTGGATTACTTTGTGTGGGTCTCTCTTGGTCTTCTAATGCCTCCCATAGTATATATTATTTCTCAAGGATTAATAAAAAAATTCCAAAGAGAAACATTGGATATTTCCTTCTTCAATTGCCCAACCACATTCAAAGACCCTTGAGGTCGGACCTCAATCTCTTTCATTCTATTATATATTATATCACTACATTTTTGATATACAATAGGTGATGGTTGAGGGCATAATTTTTTTTCTAAAATTCGCCTTAGGCCTTGTGAAATCTTCTTGGTATTTTAAAATGGGGGTCTCATTTGCAAAGATCACATCATCACCTTCCACCCATGAGAATAACACATGTTTTGGGGCTATCTCCTCTTCCTACTCTATGGTAATACCTTGCACTTGAGCTATCAGGGCATCATTCTTAACACTTGGGGATTGGTATCCATAAGGGGATGAATCATGTGTGCTCCCTTGTCTTTTCTTCTTGATGACTCTTTGTTTTAGATTTCCTCTGGGGAAATTTTAGGGTGTATGTACATCAATGCACATGAAACGCCATGAATTTAAGTCATCTTCCAAGTTTTTTTGGCCAACAACTAACTCCCTATGTGGATTTGGTGGGATTGATTGTAGGGGAGTAGGAACTGAGATGATTTGATTCACAAGTTGCATCTAATGATTCGACCTCTACCCTCCCTAGTACTAGTTATGATGGTTATACTGATACGATGGTCTCCCACCTTGATAATTCTAGAAAGGGAGCTTCAGAGGCATAACTTGTTGCCTTTTGAGATTTATTATCTTGTTAGATTTTTTTTGTAGAATGATCTTCATATCATTCATCTCTATGGCTAGTGATGATGAAGCAGTTGTGCTCATTTGAGCAACATGATACACATACATGGGAGGAGCGACTTGCGAGGTTCTAGGAACCTCTTCTTGTGGAAAAATTGATAGTTCTAGAAACATAATAATTGATAGTCATGAGGGAAGCTTCTCGACATCTATCAAGTTCTTCTCTACTTAGATAGCTAGTTCATACACATTCAACAATGTCTAGCCTCCAAGAGATTGGATAATTACTTCTATATCTGAGTTAAAGGCTTTTAAGATAAAAATGATAGCCATACTCATGGGTGGTTGAGCCATAACTAAGATTCTTTGCCAAGTTAAATGGAACCTGGTATAAAATTCTATAATAGCCTCTTATGGGGCTCTTTTGATAGTAATTACCTATTGGAGGAGAGACAAGGTCAATCTCCTTTCTCATTGAACTGGTTGAAGAACCTATCTCCAAGTTGATCCCAGGTTGTGATGGAGTTGAGTGGCAAGGATCTATATCAGTCAAGAGCTCACCCTTTGAATGAGGTAGCTAGCAACCTTAAAACTACATTTTTCTTTGTAATGTGGGGTAAAATGCAAACATTCTCCACATCCTAATGTTTTTTCACAACATTTTTAAAATCATCCCCTTTGAATTTGGGGAGTTCCTTTAAGGCACTAGGAGGGATAGGATCCTAATTAGTTAGGGCCACTAGAGGAATAGTGAGCTACCACTATTCTATTCTACAATTGGGTATGTGTAGGATCATGATGCATCAAAAAGTGGTTATATCTAAGTGATATGATGACCCATGTGGCTGACAACTTTTTTTCTACCCAAAATTGATGAAACAAAAAGGTTTTCTAGAGGATATTCTCAGCTTTCCACCAATATAAATTATGTTTTACTTTGAACTTAATAAACAATTATTATTCATTTTCTATTTGAATTATGACTAAAGTCCTGATTGATAGGTTGATTGAAAAAAATCTATAACTTTCAAATGGTATTGAATTTTTTGAATCTAAAACATGTGTCACATTCTATGCTTCACATACTATAAGATTTTAAAAAAAAAACAATTCCATAAAGTTTTGACCAAGTTAAGGTGGTTAAACATACGAGTTTTTATATTTTTAAAATTTGTAATAAAAAAATCATAATTAATTATTTACTTGGAAACAATAATTTACAAAAAAAAATGCATCACATCAAGACATGAGTTCCCTACTTATATCTAAAATATTATAAAAGTATATTGTAATTAAATATTGTGGTTAGGGTTGTCAGACAAACACCTACTTCTTATTTTTTCCCTGAAATTTAAGTACTGCTACCTTGAAATTTCAAAATTTCACCAAATAGATTTAAAAATAAATAGAATAAACCTAGTAGTTTAGAAACTACATTCAATTTTCTAAAGATTCTATTCTTACATATTTTTGAAATAATATAGATAACTTATTCAAATTTTTATGTCAATTTGCCTAACTTTGATTTTTTGAATTTTATTGCCACTTAAGGGCTTGTTTTTTCCATGATGATCCTGCACATACCCAAAAAACATTTGGTGGCCCTAGTGTAGCCATATGTTGTGGTTGTTATTTTTTACTTCACCTTGCAACACTTTGGAAAGTTACAACCACCAAAGATGGTAGTAGCAAGCTTGGATTCTTTGTTGCGAGTGACATTGTGACAAGCCTTTGACTCATAAAATTTGACTTCTAATCATGTGATTGTGGGTTTGAGTCCCACTGGATGTGCTAAAAAAGGAATTATTGATGCTTAAAACTATCGCTCTAGGAAAGCAACGTCTTATGGGAAGCTTTACAGACGTGGGACTCAAATCGTTGTCTATGAAGCGACCTCTAGGATTTTAGAAGTTCTCTTCAAATGTTTTTGGGAGAAAGGGGGAGAAAGAAAAGTAAAAAAATTGAAATGAAAGCTAACTAAGGCGATGCACAAAAATTACTTTTGTGTCTATTCCTAACTTTTACATAATATATATTAAAATCTTTAGAACATTATAGATAGTTTAAAGGAGCATATGCATGATTTAAAGTCTACAATACTAACAAAAGTTCACACTATAGAAGTAAAGAGCAAAAATAATAGTTAGCTATTGATTCTACACAATTTGACATAGAACACCACACCCTCTTCATTGTTAGGTGGAGAACAAAATACAACAGCCCAAATGTTGGAATTTCTCCCAACTCTCACTAGTCACTCTAGCTTCTACCGCACCCCCGCATCAAATTTCACTTCACTCGTAGTTGCGTAGTGTTACCGTGATACCGCGACCATCTCTCCTTGCTCTCACGGTTTCATGGTGACTACCACTGCACCACAACTTGCCGCTTTTCTGATCGCAATAATGCAAGTTGACCACCTACGTATTGCTACCATTGTACCATGGCAATGTCTTTGACCACTCACAGTGATGCGGTGTTGTCTTTTGCTTCAAGCCTTGCCTGTCTATTGACCACGAAAGTGTTTTTACCATTCCCACCATGGTCTCTCCTAGATCTCTTGCAGTTGGGCGGTTTCCCCCGTGGTACCGCTGGCTAGTTGTGCCATCACCGCGGTAATGTGGTATAACATCTTTTGAGATGGTGGATGCTAGTGGTGTTTGTGCTGGCATGAGTTAATTCGATAGGACAAGCCTTTAATATGTTTTGAGCTGTTATCTTATCCAAAAGGACCTGTTTCGGCTGGCATAATCAATTTGCTTTTAATACTGTATTTATGCTATATTTATCTGGTTGTCGTGTAGTTTTAATTAGGATGATGTGATGTTGAATATTTAAGTGGTAGAAGGAAAATGAATATAGTTGAGTAGTAGCTAAGCTCAAGTTAGAAAAAAATGTATAATTGAACTGCTCAGAAGAAGTAAATTTGCAGCAACAACTGCTTTGTTGAAAGAAGAATTTTGAATTTAATACAATCGATTATATTTCTGTGTGAAAATTTTTGTCTAAGTTTTTTTTGTGTTGTTTTTTTTCTGACTCTACTCCTTCAAATTGGTATTAGAGCTAATGGTGAATGTATGTGAAGTAATCATTGTCTAGATTGAAAGAGCCATAGGTTGTGTTTCTATCAGTCTAGCAGACAAGTATGGTAGTTGGTCAAATTGATGGGTTTGCAGAGCCTCTTAACTCAAAGAGATATAGGAATTGGTTTAGATAAGGAAGTTAGCAACCATTGAAGTTGTCTGAAGTTATTGAGTCTTGTGTAGAACACATTATATCAGTTAATTGGTCCATGAATAGATTGTTGTTTTTTCTCTTGAAGGTCAGTCATGTTGTAAAAGAAAAGTTTAATGAATTTGTTCTAGTCTCTCACTAAAATAAGAGTTGGGTCAAGCAGCCTAAGAGAGAGATTTGAACATGACCAAAATATTGTGGTTATATTATGAGTTGATTGAAAAGTCATGATTGGTCAGGCTCATGAGTTATGTGTTTGAGGAAAAGCCATAGAGCGTCTAGGAATTCATCTAGTGTTTTAATCAAAGTAGTTGTTATGACTGCAAAGCCTCAAAAGCTTGTGTGGGGATAGGAAATGTCAAATGTTTATAATTGGTTGTTGAGAAGAAGGTTGCAGACCTTTGGGAAAATCAGAGGAATGATGTAAAATTTTTGAAGAAGAATTATTGTGAAGAGTCAGAAGTGCTATATTTTAAAAAGAGAAGAATTCATAGTCACAAGAGAAGCTGAGAAGAAGCCTATAAGAGAGAAGAAGTTGTTACAAGGTGGCTTTCATATTTGTGAAGATAGTTAGCAGAAAATTGTTAAAAAGAAGAGGTTGTGTTGAAGATTGTGCAAGACATCAGTTCTCTAAACAAATAAAGTATTGTTGACCCAGTTGCTGAACAAGAGAAAAATAGTGGTTGAAGAAGATTAAAGCTCACAAAGTTGGTAAATTCTATTCACAAGATTAAGTGAGGTAAGTTGAAACTCTCTGTTACAAATGGGGAAAGTAGGAAAAAGGGTTAAGAAAGAGAATGAAAACTTGTCATCTGCAAAATATGTTTTAGAAGAAGAATTAATGGTGCTTAAAGATGAGCTCGGTATTGTTAAAAAGAACAATGTGTGTAATTTTGAAAAGATAAAAGAGATGAAGAAAGAAAACTATTTACTATTAGAAGAAAATATTGATCTTGAGAGAGAATTGAGAAAAGTTAAAGCTAGAAATGGAGAATTGGAAGAAAGGTTGAAATCCTTTGAAGAGATTAAGCAAAGAAATGAGGAGTTTGAATAGAGAACAAAGGTTTTTGAAGAAATAAAGAAAAAGAATGAAGATTTGGAAGAAATCTTGAAAAGGGTAGAAGAGGAAATATATTCACAGCTGAAGGAAATCACAAAATTGAAAGAAGAAAATGATAGATTAATCTTAGCATGTAATGATTGTATGAAAACATCATGTTAAGTCTGTGATGTCTCATGTGACACAACAAATTTGTGTATTTCATTTGGAAAAACTGTTTCTCTTGAAAATGTTGGTGATAAAAAGTGTCAAGATGAACATGATAGAGAATTTGCAAATATGGCTAGCTGTGATCAAGTGTTAGAATTTGCAAAAGATGTTGCTTGCTCTGAAGAGAATGCAGGGTTGAAAATCATGAAAAAAATGGATTATACAGGACAAGGTCTAGGCAAACGAGATCAAGGAATGAGAGAGCCAATTAAGGCTACAATGAGGCCGAAGAATGAAGGTCTCGGATATGTCCCAGGAAAGGGAAAAGCTGGTACAAGTGCAAATAAATTTGTTCATGAAATGAAGAGTGATAAGTGTTCTCACTATCATAGAAAAGGACACACCAAGGAGAAGTGTTGGGATTTACATCCTTGCAAACTTTGTGGTTTGAAAAATCACTATGAGAAAATGCGTTGGAATAAAGTGTCAAAGAACGAATTTGTTTCAAAAAGCATGAAGATGGATTGTGGATGGGTTTGTGAATCAAGTTGGCACAAGCTAACATGTATGTTCAAAAAGTTATACAAATATTCATATGTGAAAGTTCATAAAAATATTGAAAGGAATGAAAGTTCAAAAGAAATGGAAACTATTGTGAGTGGAAAGAAATTAATGTCTAAAGAAACACTTTCAGATTGTGAAGACATTGAAACTATGTTAATGGTTTGAAACAAGAGATGGTGACAGTGTCGCAGCAGTTGAAAGGGTAAAATGAATGGTATCATTTTTGTGTGTTGAAAAAAGGGTTTGACAAGTTTTGAAGAAGTTAGAAAATATTGATGAAATAACAAAGAATTGCATAAGAACTCGCAAGAGTTTCCAAGATTGAGAGTTAGAAGTCATGTAAGCAAGGGATTATGTTCAAGGATATATAAAAATTCAAATAAGTAGTTGAAGCTACCATTGCACAAATTCAATTGAGGTACAACAACAGCTGATAAAAGAACTAGTTAAGGTAATGTTTATGGGTGCTTTGGAAAGTAGGCATGAGAAGACAATCAAGAAAGAAAATGGCAATAAAAATTTGATTGTGGAGAAAATTACTCATCAGATGAATAAAAACGGAGGTCACAACCGCAACTATTAGAGGAAAATATTGAAAGACATTTTTGCAATTAAGAGAATATTATCAATAGAGATTGCAGATATGTCCAAATTCAAGGTGGCATGGTTGATTAGTGACACCGAAAATTTTTCCTAACAAAAGAGGCATTGTAGACTTGAAAAAAAGAATTCACAGAATCTTGCATAGCTGAAAGGTGATCAAAATTGTTGAGTAAGAAGTTTGTATGCAAAATTACAGCAAATGAATCTAACTCTATTGCCGAGTCTAAAAAATTAAAGAGTAGAGTGAGGTGTTGCCCCCATCAAAAGCCAAATTCAGAGGAATTATGAACATTACAGTCAAAAGATTTATTTGATTGCCCAAGAAGGGTGTTAAGAGCTACAAATCTGAAGGGCCTAATTCAAAGGAATGTTCAAGTTGTGCTGTTGGGTAAGTGCCAAAGTAAAAATTTGGTATTCCTAGAAATCATAGAAAAGAAAATCAAAAGTTTATAATTCATGCCTGAAGATTTGTGTGTTATTTCCAGAAGGCAATTGACAGAAATTTGTGAAGAGGGCAGATCAAAAAAATGAGTTTTAAATGGGGAGATGAAGTCTCTGTAATGTCTTAAGAAAGCCACAAGTGCTCTATAAATGGAAAAGAAATTGTTTATTGCATTTATAGTTGTCAATGAAATGTGTAGCCATTCCTTGAAAGGAAGATATCAGAATGAATTGAAAAGATTGAAAAAATTGATGACAACTTAGACAACAAGAAGATCCAAGGAGATCCATGGCTATCAAAGAATCCAAAGATCAGAAGAAATTAACTGAGAAGAAGTTTCTGCCAAAAAGGTTGCAGGTTGTGGATAAGAGAAGAAAAAGATTTCACTAGAAAACAATAACAGAGCTTCAGAAGAAAAAAAAGAAAGAATAAGTCTGAAGACTTAGCTGAAACCATGAGTCAAAATTACAAGTAGCAACTGATGGACAAATGATTTGAAAAAGATCTTGAAGTGATCGTAGAATTTATGGAGAAAACCCAACAAACAGAAGGCACATGAAGCAGTCTTACATGGAAAATCGAAGACAACATATGATACAATTAAGGGGGAGATCATTTTGGATTTAGCTGGACAGAGAAGCAGAATGCAGACATCTTGACACGAGACGAGAAATTTATTTTTCTTTGGAACCGACTGGGCATAAAAGTTGTGGGAGTTGGGTGGTTTCCCCCGCGGTACCGCTGGATGGTCGTTCCATCATCGCAGTAATGTGGTATAACATCTTTTGAGACAGTGGATGCTAGTGGTGTTTGTGCTGGTAGGAGTTAATTCGATAGGACAAGCCTTTAAAATGTTTTGAGTTGTTATCTGACCCAAAAGGACCTGTTTCGGCTGGCATAATGAATTTTCTTTTAATATTGTATTTATGTTATATTTATCTGGTTGTCATGTAGTTTTAATTAGGATGATGTGATGTTGAATAGTTAAGTGGTAGAAGGTGAATGAATATAGTTGAGTAGTAGCTAAGCCCAAGTTAGAAAAAAATGTAATATTGAATTGCTCAGAAGAAGCAAATTTGCACTAGCAGTTGCTTTGTGAAAAGAAGAATTTTTAATTTAATACAATCGATTATATTTCTGTGTGAAATTTTTTGTCTAAGTTTCTTTTATGTTGTTTATTTTTTGACTCTACTCCTTCACCAAAGGCATAGTATAAACCATTCAATCCTTCCTACGAGGAGAAGTTGGTAAGGTCTTGGACTGGAAAAATATGAACTACTACTATCTCTACTCAACAACTTAAATTTTTACAATATTGTTCACTTGGGTAATCGTTACCAAAATTCACTACTCAAGAACCTCTACAAAAGATGAAAGTCCTGGATATATAGGCCCAACAACTCTAGCACAATGGAGTTCACAAGGCACAGGAAAACATGACATTTGGATCCATGCAGACACTTGGAGCCTAGCACTCATTCTCATAATGAGGCCATAATAACTAAAAGGGACCACTTCGGCTCACACACATGTATGATTTGTGGATCCTAGATATGGCGCAACCTTAATGCCTAATAATCTCTCAATGCCAACATGTGCATTACTCAAGCTCCTCCTATAGTCTCCATTAGGAACTAGGCCCATCCTTCCCGACCAATGGTGTATCACTTCTTTGCAAAGGGAAGTCTCTTGCTCTTAAGTTTGTGGCACGATGTCATGTGGCAGCTCACAGTCACTTTTAAGCTCCATCCCTTTCTTATGTGCCGACAATTCCGAAGCCACCACCTGGTGTCCTAGCATTGTTCTTGAAGGGAGTTGAGAATTCACTTGTGAAGGATGAGCACCGGGGCTTAGGCAGGGGGAAGCTGATACTTAGTCAAATTTCATAAGGGATTTGAAAGAAAAGAGAAGTTCGATATAATATGCCCAACTCACACAACTATATCTCAATGAGAAGCTAAAACCCATAACTCAAAAGTGTCGATCTGATCCACAAATAGTATTTAAAGCTACCTTTAAATCCTAAAAGTTATCATATTGATAAGGGAAAGTTTTCAAAGCTCAACTTTCTTGTTGGATTAGTTTTATGGTTGTAGGTGAATGTTAGAAGGAAACATATACAATTATGTAGGTTGTCTATTTATAGATTTTGATGCAATGAATTTTTTTTATGTTCTAAATTCAAATGTTCTTAGAGTGATTTCTCTTTGATAATCAAACATTCTTTGTTGTTCTTTATGTTTGTTTAATTGTACAAATGAATGTGTTTCAATACCAATACATAGCTTTTACTCCACAAATGTGTATGAAATCACCTCCCAATAAATAGTAGAAAAGAACATGAATCAACAATTGTGAATATGAAAATTTTGAATTTGAAATCAATCTTAAATGATTTGTGATTGAATATAAACACTACAAGGTTGACATAAAACAAATGCAAATCTCAAAATAAAACATAAATATATAAAATTTTAAATTGATAATAAAATAAATATCTGAAAATAGATATAATATGATTAAAGTAATATCAAATATATATAAAATACTAAAAATAAGAATGAATAAAAAATCTAAAACAAACTAAACTTAATAAAAAAAATACACTATTTATCACTATATAGTATAGTAAATCATTCTATCAAACTAAACAAAAATAAAATAAAATAAATAAATTGATATAGGTAATAATAAAGTTTTTTTATTTCTTTGCAATCGTCCAAAAATAATTAAACATTTTATATACTAATTTTGATATACATGTAAATAAATTTTGTGCATATATTTTATATGGTCAATTATTTTACTTTATGACCATTGTAATTACCAAAGCAACTCAAAAAGATTGATAAGATCGTAGAAGACAAAAAACAGGAGTCCTCTCAAGTGGGTTTCACATATTCCAAATAAAAAATCATCAGATTTGTTGAATAAAGACAATTGTTGTTTGACTTTTAACTATAGAAAAAGCATTTACATAGCACACCCTGGCCACTGCCACAAATCGTCAACATATAATATGAGGAGAACATTTATATATATATATATAAGGAAAGCGATTGGTTCCCACCAATTTGATAAGTGCAATATATTACAATTATGGTCCCTACAGTACAATATATTACAAATACAAAATTTGTTGTTTTATTTCTGGCCTATATGGCTTTGCCACGACTGGGTTTAATATCCTAATGCCACCATTTGGCTGCACACAAGCAGTAAATCACAAAGTAGTAGTTAACCTGCAACTCAAACATCATGAAGTATTGTGAGCTTCTTCTGTGTAGATCTATCTGTAATGAATATATATCTGAGAAATTTCACATAAACTTGATAAGATTAGAGCAGAAGGTTTGTTTACTTGAACTGAATCGAGGAAGGTCAAAGAATCGTTAGCATGTTTCCATTAAATGTTAAAAGTCCATGTTAGCAACACTCTACTGCATCCTTGCTTCATTTATAAATTCCTCATGGCTTTGCCATGAACAATTAATAAGCCAGCGTAGGTATGATCAATTGCAATGAAGAATATCATGAATAGAATGAGTTCTGCTCAGCGGAGGATGAGAATGAAAGAACACACAATGCTTGACAGTAATATTGACAGTCTTCTCAAAGTTGTCAGCTGATCACAGGCTCCCTGCAAAACAAAATTCAAGCCATAGTACTGTAAGTATTTTGATTAGGAGAGTACTAATGTAGAAGCAATTAGATATTTAATTGTAATAAACATTGTTTTAGAAAAATTCACCCAATAAATTCACTTCCAATAATTCATCATTATGATATATTCATTTCATGGAAAATTCGTCACCAACAATTCATATCATATTGTTGGTGTTGAATTTTCCATGGAATGAATTTGTCATGACAATAAATTATTGAAAGTGAATTTGTTAACAGTGAATTGTTGACAATGAATTTGCCTGAAACCATAAATATTACCTGGGCAGAAGAAGTGAAAGCAGAGAGGGCATTGCTAGCAGCAGAACGCCCAAGACCAACATAATAGGCAATAACACCATCGGGCTTATACAGACCATAGTTCCTCTCTGAAGTTGGACCCGGCTTAAGATCTTCATTAAACAGTGCAAATATATAAGCCTCAAGACTAGCAGTTGGTTTCATTGGTGTCCCCTGGTTCTGCGCCAGCCTGACTAACAGATTCCTGTTATAAGCCTGTGCATTCTGTATACTAGCCCCCAGTTCCTCAGCATCTCCCTTAGAAGGCCACCCTGTCTCAGACACCCTCACTTCCAAACTGCCGTAGCCCATGGCATTAAGAGCAGTATAACATGCATCCACCTGAGCATATAACATGTTGTCGTAGTGCAAATTAGTAGCAGGATCATTCATGCCTTCGTTAGGCTTGAACAAGACATAGTCCAAAGAAATCTTCCCTGGGTTGTCCTTGTAGGCAAAGAAAGGATAGGCGTTGAGCCAAAAGGGGGAACCAGTTAATGCCAGCAATTCCAGGTGTGGTTCTATCAGGGAAGTCAGTTCTTGCCTGAAAAATGAAGAATATTGATTAGAGACTTCATCTTTCTGCAATCCATAGAGACAAAAGCTTCTAGATAAAATTGTTTGCAAGACAACTATAAAACAGCAGATGTTTATAGTTTTTATGGGAGCCATGCTGGGTAATCCCCTTATCTGTACCTTAGCTGTCCCAGTGAAAAAAAAAATGGTTTTAAGATAAAACCATCAATGTTCTAGATTAAAATTAGTGACCTCATAGATACGTTTTGGTTATGCATATGAACAACAATGTTCTTGAGAAATAATTTTGTTTACTTAGAAATTAAGTATAAGATAAATAAAGCATCAAGGAATCACTATTGGTGAACTATTCATTACAAAGTGTGACTCATCAAGGAGCCGCCCTTCATGACCCGTTCCTCACTATGAGTGATGCATAGACAGTGCTATCTATATCCCCATAATTATCACTCATCCTGTTGATATAGAATAAAGTAGGACAAAATGTCCATGGTTTTCATCGATCTTGTAAGCCTTTTTAACATACAGTTTTTCCTCAAGAATATCAATGTCCATATAACAATAGCAGGTAAATTGACCGTAAAAGTACAGCCAGATTAGAATGGAAAAAGGTCATCCTTTACAACGTGTGGGAGAAGATTTGACAAATTAAGAGAAACTTAATCATACTTTGTGATGCATCATAAGAACTCGATGTTTTCGGTACTTGATTATTCATCATCATTCTAGAGTTTCTGGGTTGCTGAAAATTTCGTCACAGTTTTTACTTTTAGAAAAAATCACTTTTCCTTATGAACTACGAAACATTTGTAATGGGAGACCATATCAAAATAGGTAGGTAAAAGAGTACCTGAAAGCACCGGCAGATGGTGGGTAACTGCTGCCGAGCACACCAATCGAATGGGCAGTAGAGACTTTGATAGTTGAGTCCAATCCAAGGCTCACGAGGGCCGAATGGATGGCCGACATTGCTGGCACCAGATTAGCACTGAGCTGTGCATCTGTACCTGTATAGACCTCGTTGCCCACAGAAATACCAACAATTTTGGTATCTGGTAAATAGGGAGTCAAGTTCTGATTGAGCCACGCCAAGGCCCCTTGAGTTGTAATCAGGCCTGCTACGTCTCCGTTGCTAACGCCCACCCATAGTTGTATATCTTTTTTAGCGAAGGCCTTGAGAATTTCTGGGTTTGAGTCGTAGAGTTTCACTTTTTTAATCTTGATTCCCTGCAACAACTGTGCTACTTTATTTGGCGAAGGTATGTTGTCTGCTAGTTGACCGTAGTTGATGCCTACTGTGCTGCTGCCCCCGATTGATAAGCTCTCTGCCCAAAACAAAAGAAACAAACCACCCAAATTTAGGATAACAATTCAATTATAACATAAATTCTCCAAAATTAGCATGTAAAATCAATTAAAAAACAAAAATTATTGTGTAAGGCTCGTGTTTCGTCTTTTTATAAAGATCTGCAGCAGAGAGAATATATTGGCAGATCATGAGACAAACTACATGACTCTACTGTACAATTACTATACAACAAACTGTATTCAACCAGTGCCCGACAGTGAGATTTATTGAAGTAGAAACAAATCAAATAAATAAAGAACAAAAATAAATCAATCCAAAATTTATCAGACAGGTGAATTTTCAGAGTTATTAGGAACAAGCTCTTGAAGATATTGAAACGTTACCTGCAAACAAAAAAACTAAATGAACCGATGAACATTTTTTTTCTATATTTGAATGAGACGTTTAGTTTCAATTGCCTTACTTATGAACGTGCAAATTGGGTATGTGGAATTAATATTCCAACAAATGCTGCACTGTATTTCTACCCTTTTGAGACTTCACATCCATTATACCGTATTAGAATCCAAGTATCTGTTTGAAATGGTGAAAATCTCAGGAAAGCCGTTGCTGTTCATGAAATAGAAGTATGATAGTTTTTATTTTTCAATCAATATTTGAATTCACACTCAATAATCTATCAGAAGATGTGATCAGAAACAGAAACACCTATTGACAAGTATTACATAACTAAAACCAAAACCTGTTATGCACCCATTCTCTAATTTCATCCACTGTTTACTTTGCAATCCTTATCAAAGCTACACGAACAGTTTGTTTTGGGCAACAGTTAAAGAAACTTTTCTGGAGTAGGTTCTGTGCATTTTATCTTGAAAAGACTTCAAATGAGACAAGCAATCTACGGTTGAAAGCAAAATCGAATAACTCAATTTCTGGTCTGTTCTAAAGTAAACTAATCTAGCGAACGGTAAAAGGTTGCCCAACTAGAACTCAAACTTAAGACGACCTACGGTAATGGGGAACACACATAAATTTAATATTCAAAGAGACCCTGCTTCGGTTTCAACACAGGAAGTAGGAAGTAGCACAGACGATTGCTTCTATTTCAGATGGTTTTCCGCAATCTTTTAAATGTAACCACTCTTAACACTCTGAGTAGTTCAGGTGATTGCTCCTATGTCATTTGGTTTCCTGCTGTCTTTCTAAGACAGCTAAGCAAGAAAAACTTGAATCTTGATCTTAAAATGCGAAACTGGAAATTTCCAGAACCTTCTCGGATTCGCAAATCAATTCATTTGCAAATGGTAGCACTGTATATAGCAACGTGTTGCGAGTACCTACAATATTAGTAACGAATCCTAGAAAATGGAGTTTTAAAAGAACAGTACAAAGAGCTCTGAGCTGCTGAGAAAACCAGAGCAGAAGAAGTAGCTTACCTGATTTTGAACACAACAGCAAGATGACACAGATGGCGAATACGAACCCCATCCTGCAGCTCCACGATATCATTCTAGGCGATTTTGAAGTGAATAAATGCTTAAAGTAGGTGAATGGCGGCCTTGATAGCTGTACTAATGGTGATTATAATTGAATAATGATGATGAATAATAAAGTTCCGGTGATGAAGACAAGATATATATGTGAAGCAGCATAAGTATTCCTTGGCTTGCTGGCTATCATGATACTTTTCTTTACTTGCATCCAGCCTGCTGCTTCTGCTATAGGTACCGCAATTAGCGACTTTTACTTTGTGTAGTAGTTGTTCGTTCCGTCTAGTCCTCTTTATGTCGATGGCACCGACCGACCATTGCCTGTCACGACTGGTCTGTGAGGGGTCCCTCTCGGTGGCGTGTCCCACTTAAACTATCGTGCATATTCTTAAACGTGTTGGCAATCTACTTGCGGGTCCTTGGGAGATATTTGGGGGAAGAGAACGTATCGAGTGCCAAAGGGGTGGTGGGATAATTAGGCCTAGGGTGAGAGTGGAAGTGGGAGTGGGCGTTATTTAACAACTTGCTTACCCAAAGGAAGCCTCATTTACCGAACTTTTTCAAAGTGGGTTCCTTGTCTCTCTCTAGATATCTCCATGAATGCTTTTCGACTTTCATCTTCACTCAACGTCCATGGATATTTTAGCTAGGAAAGATTTTTTCCTACTAATTGTAGACTAGATGCTATTTTGTGGATACATAGCCATACCTTTTTTGTGTTAGTGGTAAAGGTGTGGTGTTTAGTTTTTTTTTTTCAAATTAAACTTAATTTTTTTTATTTTAAATTCTTCAATATATATATTTTTAAATATTTAAAATATTATTGATAGATATTAATTTTGAGATGTTTATATTGAATTTGTTATTATATTTTTTAATGGAAAATTGTTTTATTTTAAAAGAAGGCATTTTAATTTTTTATGAATATATATTACTTAACTTTGTATTATTTTAAACAAAATAGTATAATATTTAAAAAAAGGGAGGGTGATAGAGGACACCCATGAGTCTAACAAAAGGGTCTAGTCTTGAAACAACATTAAAAATCAATAATTAAGTAATCATGGCTATGCTAGGTGAAGGAGGACCTTTATCATTAGGATTCCCCCAAACTTTACCAAGGGTAGAGTCATCAATTGGCTCCCAACGAATGAAAGCATTGTCTCATGCGTTCTTTAGAGGCAACTAAGTGCAAATTGGGGAGATTTCAAGCAGCACATGGATTTTTTTTTTGGTGTTTGGCCAATTAGTGTCCTATCGAGGAGAAGGCGGACGTGGGTGCTAAGGCTATCCGCCATGGGTAGCATTATCTCCTTGAATATCCTATTTGGAAGAGTGGCTATGCCTACATCGACACCCATGAGGAGAAGTGGAGTCAGGAGGAACCTTGGCAACAATGCAAGGGGCATTACCTCAGTGATCCAACAACTCTTAGAGATGTGAAATTTCAAGTGCAACTTTACTAGCTTGCAATTGAACCTTAAAAAAATAGAGAAAATCATAGCTTTAGTATACAAAGAAAAACATTAATCAATAGTACTATGATTAAACAACACAACATTTTTATCTTTCCAAACACTGAATAAAATTTACACCTTGAAAGTGTGTCATATCTAGGTAAAATTGTGAGGGAGATAATACCAATCCCCAAGATGAATCATGTGCCACAAGAAGAGAGTAAGCTTGAAGGGGTGAAAGAAGTCATCGATCCAATTCTAGGCTTCTTGAGCTAGAGGATAAAACTAGAAGAGGTTCTTGAGGGACTCAATTTGGCAATAAAAAGGGAAAAATCAAAGTGGGAATATCCATGTGAGTGAGATAGGTCCCCATAGGAAGATCTTGATACAATAGACACCAAGCAAAGTGGGCCAGCTTAAGCTTCAACACAGTAACCCAAACAATCTAGAACCATTTTTGCCAAATCTCATAAGAGGATTGTAGTTGCTAGCAGAAGTTAAGTTGATCAACCATATGCAAGTGAGGAGAGAGCCAAAATTAGCCTTTAGAGGGATTATAACTCTGAAAAGGAGTATCTAGAAACCATTTCTAGTCCTTCTACCAAGGCTTCAAGCACCAAATACTCATATTATGAAGTGATAGTGAGGGAATGGAAGCAATATAACCATCTAGTAAGTCTCTTAATATTGATTGGAGAGTCTACACACTTCAACTTAAAATTCATCCAAGGAAGAAATGTATTGGTGCTCGGATGAATAAAATCTAGCAAGACTTTGGCTCCTCTTTTAAAAAAATTCAAAGCTTGGGTCTAAGGTAAGAGAGACAATGACCTCCCTTGAGAATTGGAGATATGATACCACCAAATTGAGTATTGATTAATGGATAAAGCATTGTGAAAATCATCTCTAGCCCAACAAAGCCAAGGTTTGAGGGCTTCTTAGGCTTTCCAAAGGCTTTTGATAACAAAAGTTCCTTGAATGTGAAGCGAACCCTTCATGGTTAGAAGAGTGACAATATCTACGACCTTTTAGGCTAGACAACAATGAGGAATAGTAGAGCCAATGCAATAGTAAACAAGAGTTTTCTAGCTCAGGCATTTCTAATGAATGCCCTGACTATCCACTTGGAACACAAAGTAGTGCCTTGTTGATGAATGGAGATCGAACCAAGACCTCTAGCCTCCCTCAACAAACAAAAAATTCTCATGGTATATAGTTAAAGTTATGATGTCTATCGTTTGAAGTCCAAAGAATGTCTATGAGGAGCTTTTCAACCTTCTATAGCATCATAAATTATCACCCTTAACAATTTCACACTATGTTTGGCTCCGTCCTAAGTGCTTGTGCCTAATTATGCTTATTAATTACCCATTTAATTATCATTTTTGAGAAATTGAATTAAATATGAGAAATTAAATTAAATATTTATTTTTAAACAAATATCTGAAAATCAAAATAGGGTTGGACTAGGATGCCCCAATTCCCAATTTGTCCCCCATAATTAGGCACCAAATTTTAAATATTATTGTCAATGTCAATATGTTCATAAATCCAAAGTCAATTGTCAGCCTCAATATGTTCATAAATCTAAATTCAATTGTCAGCCTGGAATAATGGTTAATGCAAACTATGTTGAAACTCATATAAATATAAGTATTTCCCTCCATTTAAACATCTAAGTCTTCCTAATGAAATTTTGATCTCTCTAACAAATTCAAGAGTATAATAAGCAACATATCTACAACACTCTATTAACCAATGTTGGAGAATGCTAAGATCAAGTAAAGCATGAAAAAATTTCATAAGTGAATAAAATATGCACAATAGTATGTCTATCAAATATGAAATGAAGATTTTATGATACAATGATCAATCCTTGCATATAGAGGCAAGGATGAGGAGGTAGGAAGGTAGGACTAAACTACTGACTACCCCTCTATATGTGCAGGGACACTTGTGATCTCACTTGAAAAGTAGGTGAGCAAGTGTCAATAAGTGTCTCAATTCATGAGGACACATATCTCAATGCTATGAAGTGAGACAAAAAAATAAATAAGCCTAAGTAAACTTAAGCTAGGTGTGAATAGGTCAATCCTAGTGAAACATAGAAAAATAAGGTAGGGGTTCACTACATATGGGGTTTTATACTAAATTTGGTATATTTCACCAAACTTACTATAAATAGAAAGAGAAAAATGAGTGAATGAACCCACCTATTCTTCTATTTCATTTAGAAAATGAGATCCCTCAAGTCAAAATCCACTTTCAACCCTTAGGTGAGCGAATTCTTTGAGGAATCTTGCAATTTTCCTTTTTTACAAGGACAGGGGTCTAGGCCAAACAACACTTTGGGGAAAAATATTAAAAATGGAAAATCAACTCCAAATTATCATCTATAAAGTGGATTCAAAAGATTTAGCATAATATTTATGGAACATACAAACTTTTTGGAGAATCCGGAAGAGATAAATATTGTGTACCTCTCGCAAAAAGGTGTTTTCGGAAGCTAACTGGTGACTCATTTTCCCTATGGCGAATGGGTCCTGGCTAGGGCTCTGTAAAAATGGTTTATGCATTCTCTTCTCCTATGTCTGCACTCCCAAATCCCCGATTTACATAGTTGAACACTTGAAAATAAATCTTGTAGGTGAGTTTCTGTGAAATTGCAACAATGGTGACAACTTTGACAATTTTATAATTTTGCAACTTTGAGATCTTCAACTTTTCTTCAACCTGCAAATCTGCAATAGACAAAGAGAGGGAAAAAAATGTTTGTTTTTGTTGAATGAGGGTTTACCTTGGTCAAATCTCATTTTGGTAATTAAACCTTGTAATGAATGAACAAGCCTATGACACAACTCACCAAACCCTTATTTGAACCTTGGAATGTAGATCCACAACTAGCATGAAATGGATTCAATGGATGTGGATCTTCATCTTGAAACTTGATTTGAAACAATTCCTTTGAATACTTGGATGTATCTTGAACACTACATCAACATATTAGCTCAAATAACTTGCATGATATAAGAAGATTTTGACATGATAATGGATCTTGATTGCTACAGTAATTCTTCTACAAATCTACTCTTGAATGCCTTGAAAATGCTCTTGAAATTCTCTTGAACTCATAAAATTTGCTAGGATGCTTGAAAGTCTTAGGATTAAACATAGTGAAATGCCCTCTTATTTATACATATGTTAACATTAACTCTTGAAATTCAAATATCATAAGCCGACATGTGAATACACATTTGAAATCATTGAAATACCACCAAAAACATAGTAAAAATTTAGGTCCTAGGCCTAAGTGAGGACTCATTCACCCTTGGTCGAATGGGTCCTAGGTCACTTACCTAGGACACATATTCTCCAATGATAAATGTTATGTTATGGCATTAATGAATGTCAAGTTTTCCTCTTCGATAATTTCAATTAGTTAGGCTTGGATTTGAATTAAGGGGGAAATTAAGAAAAATTAACCTCAATTAATTAATAAATCCCTAGATGAGTGTGAAAGTGTAAAGGTACATTTTATAACACCAAAAATAAGGCACAATTATGTCCATTCTATTTAATAGGGCCCTAAACTTAATGTGAATATGTAAAATACATATTACAACACTAAAATTTAAGGCATCATTTAGCTAATTTTATTATTAATTATTTCCCAAATTAAGTGTGAAAAATGGATACTTTTTCCTACACTACACCTAGAAAGGTGATTAGCTAACTAGGTAGATAATGACACTATTTACACTAACACCTCGCCTTAAGTGTAACTTAGGGAGTAATGTATACACTAATGATGAGTCTTGGCTATGAGGCCATGTTAGGTACTCATGTACAAATATCTTATAAGGTGGAGTAGAGGAGAAAAACCCAACGGGAAATAAGAAACCCCTCTCCAAAAGAGTTCAATGGTGCAATAAAATGAAATGTACAAGTGAAGAATAAAAGTGATAGATGAAGAACTCATGATGACCCACCAAGGAATACTTTAGGGAAAAATTTAAGAAACCCACCTGGGAAAATCTATAAAAACCTAGCAAATCTTGTATAATTCCTAAGAAAATATTAATTTTACTAGTAAATTTTTCTTTTTTGGGAAAAAAAAAATAAATTCAATTGTCGAATCTTTTGTAATCACTAGAAGTTGTACAAAATCTTGGAGAAATATACTTTTATTGATACCATTAAAATATTTTCAATGGTAAATTAAACCTATTTTCAAACCAATAAAATATTTTCATTAGCAAATTAAACCTACTTTCAAACCAATAAAATATTTTTGTGGTGAATTAAACCTCTATTAAAACTAGTAAAATATTTTCATTAGTGAATTGAACATGTGTTGAAACCAATCAAATATTTTTGTTGGCAAATTAAACCTATACTCAAACAAATACAATATTTTCGTTGGAAAATTAAACTTGTATTTAAACCAATCAAATATTTTTGTGCTAAATTAAGCTAGTATGTGAATAAAATTCATAGTGTGGGTGGTGAAAATATCAAATGCTATATATCGTTCTATTCTAGGATAAATTTTCCATACCCAAATTCTTACACAAATTCTCTAGAATAGAGATAGTGTCAACATATTTATAAGTTTTCATTAGAAGTGAGTGAAATTTATTGTGACTTGTTAGTGGATATTGATAATGATTAAGGTGCAACAAGTCATTTAATTCTCTATCTTTTTAAGGCTTTGAAGTACTTAGTTGAAGCCAAATTTTAATGCAACTGACATTTGTAGTGGCTCTTGCATGTGTTACTACCAAGTATTTGTCGGCAATACAAGGGTAGAAAACCAAGACGGGGGTGAATCAATTGTCACAAAATTTCAAACTTATTAAACTTATTAACCTTTAATCTCATATTTGATTAATAATAGTGAAAGCATGAATCAACAACAAATTAGAAACACACACAACACCAAGATTTTTGCATGGAAACCCTATTAGGGGAAAAACCACGGTGGAGGTTAATCCACAAGTTATACCCTATTAAAAGTATAAGAAGAATATATGAGGAATGTACATGCATTCAGGCACACTGCCTAGAGCTCATTGCTCAAAGGAAGACTCACTATCTTACAAAACAAATTCAGATTAAATCCATCTAAATAATTTGAACTGAGAAAGTAGCATCTGCTAATGCCCGAGTATAATTTTGGTTAAGCACATGAACACTTCTTCACTATCTTTCACTCTTCTTCACACTATGATCTGCCTTCGAATGATCTGAACCTTTTTCACACATAACACTCGCACACTTCACATCAAACTCTTCAAATCCATCTCAAATGAAGAAACAATCATTTATATATATCCGCAACAATAAATTACATTGCTTTAAATCAGCTTCAACAAAATAATAGAATGAATAAAAATTGTCGACCCAAAACAATAAAGATTATCAATGTGCATCAACCAAGGTTAGGAACAACATAGTAGAGACACAAAACAATGTTCTTGAACACAAAACACTTTCAAATATTCTTCCTTGAAGATCCACAACATGCTTCAAACACCTTGTCGGCCATGAACATGAAAAACATGAACACACAAGAGAAAATATCATATCACAAGCACAATGATCTATGCAAACGTGAAACACAAATAGAACATGATCTAGAAACATCTATGATCACCACAAGAACAAACACAACAACTCAGATTACTAGAATCACATTATCTTCTTCCATGAACACCATTTGTAGTAATAGAATAGTTGTCAGAACACATAAAATTATAACTTCCTTAAATCTTCATGCGCACCTCTTAAAATTTCAGAGTAGAAACTAGATAGGCTTGAAAACAAACCTTTTAATCTATAACATCTCACTATCAACATACTGAACTTTCTACCATATTGATCTTCATTGCTTCACAGACAACCTATAACATATTTTATTATAATTTTATCAATATCCTTGACATATACAGTCTTAAAGACATTAATGCTAATAGTGTTGACATCAATGACAACCACATATCAGAAACTCGACCAAAACATCCAAAAATATCCCCCTTTGGCATTGATGGCAACACATGATGTGAAAAACACACCATCAATGCAACTAACTCTTCTTCAAACAATCTCCCATTACACATTGCTCTTCTCCCCCTTAGTTCTCCAAGATTTTTTCTTCTCCCCCTTTGAAATCAATGGACAAGGTACAAAAGCTCTAAACCTTATATCTAAATCATCTGACTACTCCCCATGATTAGCAACCACCAAAACATCAATCTGGATCAAGATATGACTGTGAATGCACAAACTGATGCAAAGACTATGCATCTTACTTTTGATAAGGATGGGTAATCACTTGTAACTTCCCTCTGAGATACTCAAAAGTATCCTTGGGAAAAGGCTTAGTAAAGATGTCTACAATTTGTTCCTTAGTAGGCACATACTCCAATCTGACCTCCTTATCACTCACGTTATCTCTCAAAAAGTGGTACTTGATAGATATATGCTTTGTCTTTGAATGCAACACCAGATTCTTAGAAATTTTTATAGCGCTTGAGTTATCACAAAAAATGACAATAGGTTCATCATACACAACTTTGATATCTTTCAATATCTACTTCATCCACAATACTTGAGTGCAATTATCAGCAACATCAATATATTTTACCTCTACAATAGACAAGGAAATGACATTTTCTTTTTTCTTAGCCATGAAATCAGTTTCTTTCCCAAGAAAAATGCACCAGCACTAAAAAATTTCCTCTCATTCACATCTCCTACCCAATCAACATCAGTGAAGGCACTTAAAGTAAGATCATCATCTTTAGGATATCATAGGCTAAAATCAACTATTTCCTTCAAGTATCTGAAAATTCTCTTCATAGCAGTCACATGAGATTCCTTAGGATTGGCTTGAAATCTAGCAATAATTGATGCATACAACATTCATGATATTAGGTCTATTTTGAGTCAAATATTGTAATCCACCAATCATTGATCTGTATCTAGTCTAGTTTTCCTTTGGAGAATCATCATCTTGTGTCAACTTACATCCGGTGACCATGGGTGTACCAACTGGATTTGAATCTTCCATACCAAACTTCTTTAGCAATTCTCTCACATACTTGGACTGAGATATGAAGATCCCTTTATCTACCTGAGTAATTTGCAATCCCAAAAAGAATTTTAACTCTCCAATCATTAACATCTCAAACTCAGTCTACATCTCATTAGCAAACTTCATGCACAAACCATCATATCCTCCAAAAATGATATCATCAACAAAGACTTCCACAAACAAATCTTTATCATCATCAATATTGAAATATAGATTAATATCAATAGTACCTTTGTTAAATCCAAGCTTCAACAAATACTTATCCAATATGGCATACCAAGCTCTAGGGGCTTGTTTGAGTCCATATAATGCTTTCTTCAACCGATAAACCATATCTCCCTGACCAGTCAATTGAAATCCACTAGGTTTCTCAATATACACCTCTTCCATCTGATAAACTTTGTAGTTTTTGTAAGCAACATAAGAAAGAAACAATCTCACAGCTTCAATTCTAGCAACAAGAGCAAAAGTTTCTTCAAAGTCAATTCCTTCCATCTAAGAGTATCCTTTACACACTAGCCTTGCTTTGTTTTTGATAACTTCACCTTTTTCATTGAGTTTGTTTCTAAATACCCATTTAGTTCCAATTACATTTTTGTCTTTAGGTCTAGGAACAAGAATCCATGTATTATTCTTCTCAATTTTATGTAGTTCTTCTTTCATTGCTTCAATCCAATGTTCATCTTTGCATGCTTCATTGACATTACTTGGTTCAACCTTTGAAATTAAACAATATTCTTTTGCAATTCTTCTCCTAGTCTGGACACCTTTGTTCTTATCTCCTATAATCAGATTTTTTGAATGATTTAATCTCACATACCTTGGAGTCTTAGAGTGTTCTTGAATTTCAAGCTCTTGTGATCTCTCTTTTGTGCTTTCACTAGTTTCTCCCTCTTCTTGATCTTCTTGATTCACTAGAATGATCTGAACTTGATTTGAAGTCTAACTCTGGCTTGTACTATCATTCTAATCATCAGAATCATATCCATAGGTTCTAGAGGGTCTGACAATGTCTTCATCAACCTTAACATTTTCACTTTCAACCATTTTCTTCAATCTCATTTTGTAGCACTAGTAGGACTTACTCTTAGTAGAATAACCAAGAAAGATTCCTTCATCACTTCTAGCATAAAAATTTCCTATATTTTCATCTCTCCTAATATAGCATTTACTCCCAAAGATTTTGAAATATCTAATAGTAGGCTTATGACCAAACCATAGCTCAAAAGGAGTCTTACCGGTATTACCTTCGATTTGTACTTGGTTAAGGATATAAACAACAGTACTCACAACTTCTCTCCAATGGATATGAGGGACATTTCCTTCCAACATCATAGTTCTAGCAACATCTTGAACTATCCTATTCTTCCTTTCCACAACTCCATTTTGTTGAGGGGTTCACGATGCAGATAATTGTCTCTTTATCCCATGATCTTCACAGAAAGAATTAAATTTACCGAAAGTAAATTCACCACCTCTATCTGATTTCAAACACTTAATATTCAGACCTGTCTCTGTCTCAACCATAGCCTTAAAGATCTTTAAATTTTCTAGAGCTTCAAATTTATCCCTTAAGAAAGTAACCCACATCATCCTAGAGTAATCATCAATAAGCAACATTAATACCTATAACCTTGTAGACTTCTGATTCTAGTAGGACCACACAAGTCAGTATGCACAAGCTCCAACAATTCATTTGAACTATGTTGTTTGTTGCGAAATGAAATTCTAGTTTGTTTTCCCAACTAACATTCCTTACATATGGTATTAGTAGGCTTCACCAGCTTAGGAAGATCTCTCCTTTCTTGTAATGAACTTATCTTGATAATATTGTAAAATTTTACATGACACATTCCTCTATGTCATAACCAACTTTCATCAAATTGAGCAATCAAACAAATTTTACTTCCAACATTCAGATGAAAGATGTTACCTTTTGTTTTAGTTCCCGAAGCAATCACATTTCCAGAACTTCCTAGTATGCTACATTTTCCATCTTTGAATTGAATATTGTATCCCTTATCAACCATTTTTCCAACACTCAAAATATTATGCTTCAAACCTTCAACATAAATAAATAATGAGTATTATGCTTACCATCGAAAGAAATACATCCTCTGCCATGGATTATACCATCATTGTTATCACAAAATCTTACCACACCACCATCATACTTCTCTAGGATTACAAATTTACTCTATCACCTATCCTGTGATGTGAAAAACCACTGTCAATAACCCATTCATCTTTTTCTTCAACTTGAGCAGCTAGAGTTTTCTCCACATTTGTACAACTAGCAGATTTAGTAGACACATAATTATTTTCTTTGATAGCAATAAACACAAACTCATCTTCACTTGCAATCCCTTTGTCATATTCATCATCTGTCACACCTTCATCAACAACATAGTAACACTTCTTTTGAAATTTATGCTTGTAAGGTCTTGACTTAGGAACACTTTTAGGACACCTTGATGCAAAATGACCTATCTTGTTGCAAGAGAAGCATTTAATAGGAAAATTT
The DNA here is from genome assembly GCA_007115665.2 of Sequoiadendron giganteum. Lineage (NCBI taxonomy): Eukaryota > Viridiplantae > Streptophyta > Pinopsida > Cupressales > Cupressaceae > Sequoiadendron > Sequoiadendron giganteum. Next base: position 65,833,131 of record CM021102.1, read on the forward strand.
CCTTTATACTTACCTTCTCCTATGGCTTCCCTTTTGAAAATAAGTGCTTCAAGCCCATTCACTTATCTTTCTTCTTCTTCAATTTGTCTCATTTATTCCTCATATATGAATACCTTTCTAGAAGAAATTTCACCTAAATCATATCTCTTCTTGTCTCTCTTAGAAGTAGTAGCTTTAAATGCAGATTTTGTCTTAGGAAGGGCATCACCGAATTCACTCCTCAAAATAAGTAAGTTTACCAACCAACATATCTCTAGTTATATTTATCATAGTTCAGAGCTCCTCAATGGCTACATCCTTAATTTTGTATGCATCAAGCAAAGATCTAAGCACTTTAACAACAATCTTTAATTCATCCACCTATCCACCAACACATCTAATACCACACACAAGTTCATTCATTCTTTGCATGAAAGTAGAAATATTCTCATCATTACTCCTCTTCAATAGTTCATATTTTCCTTGTAGACACTATAGCTTAGCCATCTTCACATTAGCATCACTTTCATATAAATTTTCCAACTTTTTCCAGATCTCATAAGTAGTTCTCAAATCCATAACATTTGTCATCTCAGAATCAGTCAAAGCACTCAACAATGCTTCCTTAGCCCTGATGTTATATTCAACATTCCTAATCTTAGCAGCAGTAGTAGGACCATTTGGAGACATAACATACCTATTGCATGTAATGTTCCAATAGGATTCACCAATGCATCTCAAATGACACTCCATTTGAGTCTTCCACAAAGAATAATTTGTTCCTTCAAATCTTAGACTATCCTTCTTGTATGTCACCATCCCGGATCACCTCAAGTTGTTAAATTATTCCAAGTAACCTTCTCTGATACCAATTGTTGGCAACACAAGGGAAGACAACTTAGAGGGGGGGTGAATCAGTTGTCATAGAATTTCAAACTTATTAAACTTATTAACCTTTAATCTTAGATCTGATTAATAACAGTGAAAGCATGAATCAACAACACATTAGAAACACACACAACACCAAGATTTTTGCATGGAAACCCTATTAGGGGAAAAACTATGGTGGAGGTTAATCCACAAGTTATACCTTGTTAAAAGTATAAGAATAATATATGAGGAATGAACATGCATTCAGGCACACTACCTAGAGCTAATTGCTCAAAGGAAGACTCACTACATAAAATATTCAGATTAAATCCATCTAAAGAATTTGAACTGAGAAAGTAGCATCTGCTAATGCCTGAGTATAGTTTTGGTTAAGCACATGAACACTTCTTCACTATCTTTCACTCTTCTTCACACTCTACTCTACCTTCAAATGATCTATACCTTTTTCACACATAACACTCACACAATTCGTATCACACACTTCACATCCATCTCAAATGAAGAAATAATCACTTATATATATCCACAGCAAGAAATTGCATTGCTTTAAGTCGGCTTCAACAAAATAATAGAATGAATGCAAACTATCAACCCAAAACAATAAATATTATCAATGCACATTAACCAAGGTCAACCACAACATAGTAGAGACCCAAAATAATGTTCTTGAACACAAAACACTTTCAAATATTCTTCCTCGAAGATCCACAACACACTTCAAACACCTTGTCAGCCATGAACATGAAAAACGTGAGCACATAAGAGAAAATCTTGGATCACGAGTACAATGATTAGTGCGGATGTGCAACATAGATAGAACATGATCTAGAAATGTCCATGAACACCACAGGAACATACACAAAAACTCAAATTACCAGAATCACATTATCTTCTTCCATGAACACCATTTGAAGTAATAGAATAGCTGTTAGAACACAAAAACTTATAAATTCCTCAAATATTCATGCACACCTTTGAAAATTTCATAGTAGAAACTAGGTAGGCTTGAAAACAAACCCTTTAATCCACAACATCTCACTATCAACATACTAAACTTTCTACCATACTGATTCTTCACTCCTTCATAAATAACCTGTAATATATTTTATTACAATTTTCTCAATATCCTCGACATATACAGTCTTAAAGACATTAATGCTAATAGTGTTGACATCAATGACAACCACATATTAGAAACTCGACCACAACATCAAACAGTATTGATATCATCATTTTTTATATAATTTTAGCTATATGTTTCATGGTCAGACCTTCTTTTTGCATGCTTATGTTTTTTTTTCTTATTTTTGTTCTTTTGGCTTGAAATGGGATCCTAGTTTAGAGTGTTTATCCCTTGTCACCACTAGACAGTGTGATAATTTAGCTTTCTCAAGGGAGAATTTTCATCGTGTTTTCTTATATCAATGTGATCAAGTAGAGTTGGTTGTTAAAATGATGGTTTGTAGAGACTGGCTTCATAATAATCCTTCAACTCTCCCATATGAGGTTTCTTTTTTATTTTTTTCAAATCTAATGGATGTTGTTTGGTGTGCATAAATAGTCAAGTTCATTGTTTGGATTTATCTCCAGCCTTCTATCTTCTCATTTCTACTATGTTTGAAGCTTTGGATAGCTACAATTTTAGCTCTACTTTATCCACAGTGGGTGGCTACCTTGATAGGGACAAGCTACCAAATGGTGACACTACTATCTCAATTATATATATAATGGTCAAACTTGTTGGTGACAGCCCTTTTGATTTTAGTATATCTTTGAATGCTTTGCATTCTATTGTGGGTGAATCATTATATGTTGAAGAATCTAATATTTTAATTTAGTTGGTTTTCTCATAAAGAATGTTGAAGAGGACCAACATGCATGTCCTCTCTTTCTCCCACCTTTTAATCTTGCAAGATCAAGTGAAAGTTGTACAAATTAGTCTTTTATTGCCATCTTGGGCTTCTTTGATGTAATATTTTTCTTTAATTTACTATAAAGTTATTGTGGCACTAGCCATTTTTGTGGTAGTATTGGGAGGTTTGACTTTGGGTTGTTGTATTAAATTATTAATCATCTATATAACAATATTTTTTCATGGTGTGGAGGTCATGGTCAATGTTTTTGTGTGTGGGCCCTAATTGTATCTAGCTTTTGTAAAAATGATTTTTTTTGGATTAATATAATATAGGCGACCTTGGGTAGCTCTTATGAATCAAAAATATATACTCAAAAATTTAAAATTAATATACAAAAATAATTTACCATTCGATGAACACTCAATGGATGACTACAATTGTATTCTAGAATGAAATGTTTATAGTGCTAGACTTGCAAAATCAACCTTTGAAATTACGCTAGAGCTATTCAATTTTAAAAAAATGACATTTGACCTTTTATTCATGTGTGCTATTAAAAAACTTGTCATTTTTTGCGTGCGAGGTCTATTTATTAAATTTGCATTATTAAAATAAAAATATTTTACAATTAATTTTTTTTATTAAAATAAAAACATTTCACCATTCAATGGACGAATGTAGTTGCATTCTGGAATGAAATGTCTGAAGCACTAGACTTGCAAACACAAACCTCTAAAATCACCCTAGAACCATTAGATTTACAAAGATCAATAGTTGAAATTTGACAAATTAATATATTTTTTCAGGCTCAACATTTGATAGGCGAGAATCATCAAAGACTTTGGAAGGAAGAATAATTGGAAATCAGTTTAACTTATGACACATGCCAATTGAAATCTCTTGCATTTATTAAATTTTGAGGCATTAAATGAGTGGAGTGCAAGTTGTAGGAAGGACTAATTTTGGTTTGTATATTCTAGTAGCTTAGTAAGAATGAAAACATTTCAATGTTCATTTTCACACTTCATAGATGGAAATGCCAATCAAAATGACTTGCGAGAAGAGATAAATGATATTTTTGGGATTAATCATAGATCTCAGTTTACGTTTGGATTTTATGGTGTCATTGGAAGGGATTTTAATTTGGGAAGAAATTAAACTTGTTTTAGGGTAAGAATTTATTGTTTATTATCATCGATATCTAGTCAACATAAATATTTCCTCTTAGTTAATGCCATCACTGTTACAACTAAATGCATCAAAAGGTATGGTTCTAGCAATTGCAAGGTGAATTATCAAACTAAAATTATTGAGGGTGTTGAGGAAATGCTTGTAATAACACATTTGGACATAGGGATTATAAGGCCAAGATATTTCCCACAGTTACTCATTCTTGGGGAGGTGGTGGAGATTCTTCCCTTTTTTCTTGGCTTACACAGGGTGGCTCTAGCTTGGCATAGGGCTCAAGTAGCAAGTGGTTTCGCCTTTGTAAATAAATATCTTCTACTAGAACAAATTGATAATTGGGTGTGGGTCAGATAATTATTTGATTAAATCATTGGAGGATGTGTGGTGTGCTTGGAATGGATTTATTTGTGTCTTTTGGTCAAACTAGGGTTTTATAGAAAACCCTAAGGTGTTGCAATCATGGTAATGAACAATTTTCATATTTTGATGTTGACTGTGTAAAGGTGGTTGTGGGTTGTTTAAGTCATATCTTAAGCTATTGGTGTCATCAACATTACCGACCCTTTTGTTGAACACATTAAATACTAAGAGGGGAGTGAATTAGTATTCTATAAACCATCCAATTATTAACAATCTGATTTCCAAAGCATACTTAACAATTATAAGGAAATAAAGCATAAAAAACCCATAACACATACAACACATGAACACCAAATTTTTTACATGGAAAACCCAAAAAGGGAAAAACCACGGTGAGGGTTAACTCATAATATGTTATAACCAGTTATAAGATATTATAGAAAGGATCACTGCCAAGTAGAATCACTATCCAAGTAAACTCACTATTGACAGAGAAAATATACAAAAGAGGTGGCTTCATAGCCATAATTTGAATTGAGATAAATACATATAATTTATGTTGGATTTAAATCCTTTGAAGCTCATAACAAAACTTAAATCAACTCAAATTACAAGTCTCTGCTCTATTCTGTATTCACACACCTTCCAATACTCACAACTTATTTGCACATTTCTACAATTTTCACATGATTGATTGCATTCAGATCATACACACATCTAATATCTTACCTCATCAACTCAACTTAATCTTGTATATGTACCAGAATCCATCACAAACATCAATTAGATTGACCTAATTAGATGTAGCCTCGTATTATGCAAAACATGCCTTGTTGGCACCTAATTCAAACCAAAATTTCCTTTGTGCTAAAAAAATAAGTGATATAGGTCAGAATGGACCCATAACAACTCCCCTTTCCATTCATATCAAATATTTAATCTTCATAACTCTTTGTATTCATCAAGTCAATTAGGTATAGAACCCAAGAGTAAAAATACTCCAACTGATCAACACCAAGGAATACACAGACCACAAAATGTCATACCAATTGAAAAACATAATGTACTGAAACTTGTTAACCTTATCTCAAAACCACAATATCTAACAAAAATATGTGGAGGAATGCAGACAAGTTTGGTAATAGTCAATACATAGAAAACTATGTAAACCATATCTGTCGAACTTCTATTACTTGAAAATTTTTAACCACTTATCCAAAACAACTAAAATCCTAAAATAAGATGCCAATAATATCCATGAAAAACATACTAGAACCACAAGAGTAGATTTGAAGGGGCAAACAAATGTGAACCAACTTATTGGAGGGCACTGTGTCTTGAAACTATTGGTGTAGACACTTAGCCAAAAAACCTTTTACAAAATAACTTTTTTGTAAACATCTGACATATTGTTAGACATCCATCATGGAGGTTGACATCAATGAAAAATCATTAACGACAACCTTCTTCATTCTTTCAATAATCTCCCCCTTTGGAATTGATGGCAACATTTACCAAAACAAAATGTCTTTCCAAATATCTCCTCCCCCCTTTACATCAAGGGAAAAGGGTTTTGACTCTCACACATATATACAAATTGAACTAGCCCCCCTTATAGGAAACTAACCAAACACTCCTAATATATTCACATATGTACAACCAAATCTGAAAAACATAAAAACTAAAAAATGTGTATATAGATAGAAATGGTCAACCCGAAGATGTTGATCCCTAAAGCTTTTGAAGAATGGCTTGGAAAGTAGATTTTCCTTCTTCCCAACTCTTCTTCATTGCTACAAGCATTTTGTGTAGAGACTCAAGCTCTATTAATGTTTCCTCCCCTTCTTCTACAATACCGGTAGTAAGATTTATCTTTGAAACTCTATTAGAACTGGTAAGGGCACTTGAGATTGGTTTGTGCTCTTTTTTAATCAAGTCCCTTAGCTTTGTAAGATTCTTGATAACTTCTTCCTTTTGGCTTTACAAAGTGAAGAATATCTCATGAAGTTCCACTAATGGGAAAGGTCATTGGTGTCACTTCTTGCATAATTTAATCTTTCAATTATCGAACTGAGTGTCTTAGAGTTGTATGTGATAAGGATGTCTCCACAGATTGGGGGTTTTGCACTATAAACAATGAATTATTATTTCAGTCTGACTCCTTTAGGAGCCTTCAGGAGCTCTCAGGAGTGGAACTCAACAACTAATTTATAAAGACTGAACCTATCTTATCTCTTGACTAATGTTTATTTGGACTTATTTAGACCCTAATAACTTAGTTCAGACTCCTCCTGACTCAATTATAATTCATTCATGGAAAAAAAAAGATATAACTAAATTCACTCTAAATCTAAAATTCAGAATTGAAATTTACTTGAAAAGAAAGTATATTTTACACTTGCAAGGAGATAAACATTAATCTAGAAAAAACAACACTAATTTCCATGAGTAAATTCTAAATAAGCTTTGGTTTAATCCTCACATCAGTCATCATTATTACTTCCATTAAAACCATGTGCATTTAAAAATAAGGATTAAGTCTGATTCCTATGAACAAACATCAAATCTACAGTTAATAAATGAATGTTAATCTCTAGTAAAGCACCATGAACAATATTAAGAAAAAAATGAATTAATCTAAGAGTGTAAGTAAATGCAATCACTAACGATGATTAAACGGTGATCAAAACTATTAAATTTCCAATAGATACAAACTAAACAGAAATTAACTAAATCAAAGAACACAACACAAGGTCACCTCCTATGGTTGAGTGGGCCCTGCTCTTCCTTAGGTGGGAACTTTAGCACCAAGATTCAAATCAGCCCCTTATTTTCATTCAAATTGGCCCAAACAAGCGAGTAGACCAAAAGTGCATAGTACCAAAATTACAATATTAAGTGAAAGATTAACTAACTCTACACTAGATCTAAGGATGGATATTTATAGAAATATCCCTTATTTGAATTCAAAATAATGGCGCTAACTACCAAGATACAAAGTGAAAAACTAAAAGTAAAGCATAACGAAAAGTATCAAAGAGAATTTCGCCTCATAACAACTGGAACAAGGAGTTTCTAAACCGACTAAGGAAGCTAATTCAAAATCATGGTGAATCAGTATCTAGCTAGATCATTCAAGAGCGCAATTGATTCCATGTTATTAAACAAATATTTTAACAAATCCAATTCATACAATAAGAATTTAATCACCTGTACAAAATCCTCAAGAATAGGATGCTAATATGACAATAGAGATTTCAAATTGCATAGTCATTCCTTCATTAACATCATTAAAACAAACACATTTAATTCAATATATTATTTCTAATATATCCTCCAATTAGTTAAATATAAGATAAAATAAACAAACATATAAGTGTATAATCTACCACTAGTATAATTAATTAATAATATAATAAAGTCTTTGAGAACATAAAAATATCAATTAAAGTGTCATTTTGAGAACTCATCATTTCTCCCCCTCTTGTTGTCAACCATGTTCTCATGGTTGAGGATCTGGAAAATTCATGTTCTTCCTCACTATCCAAACAACTAAGTTAGGCATATCACCATCCTACAACATATATTCCAAGTAAGTCCTGGGATGAGCATATCCATTCAGTTCTTCAAATTATTTCATCCATTCTCTCAAACTCTCCCCTATAAATTGTGGTGATGCATCAAATGTAGGTGCATGCATTATGACCAAGGGTGGTCTGAACCTCATCCAAATCCAGTTGGCTTGATTCTCCTCGATGGCATCTATCAAAGTTATCACTCTAGTGAGACTCCAGATAATGTTTCTTGGTGAGATGGGTTCTCTTCTTCTTAATGGTGTTGGAATACTGTGGAACTTATCTCTTTCTATAGTTAAATATTCGTATGGAAGGTGATCCTAGATATTTTTGAAAACTTGAATGCTTTCAGATAGATTCCTCCTGTAAATTGGTACTACATTCTGTGACATTGCAAAATACCTGAACCTAGCTCTAAAAGTTCTTGACCAAAGGGTCTCATCTCTCATGGGAATTCCTAATTTCATATGTGGATCCTTGTATTGAACTACCCAATTTTTCCATTCAACTTGGTTCCACAACAATGATACAAAATATCTGATTTGTAACTCTCCTATAATTTTTTTTAGAAAAGATTGAGGAAAATCACCAAGGATAAAACCATGCTAGAAATATTCACACATAGTTTCGAATAGTTGGATGAATACTGTAAAAGTCCTTAAGAAATTCATTGTCATCATCATAATCATTTTTTCTCTTTAGAACTAGTTGATTGATTTTCCACTGGAGAAATATTTCTCTCACAAATAATGCATATAACCCTGAAGGATTTCTCATTGATAACATTGTAGATGATAGTTCTACAACTTTCTGAAATCTTTCATTCACTTCATCTCTTTCCTTCTCTACCTATTGATTCTGACTTCTCAATTGATTATTCTCTTGTTTAAGTTTTAGTGCTATTAGAGAAAGGTATTTCCTTTGAGTAGATGAGGTGGAAGCCTCGTGATAATGTAATCTACTCATTTTTTATCTCAATTGCTCCTCTTTTTGTTGTAATTCTACCTTTAATCTTCCTATTTCTACTACACTTGACCCTGTTGTTTCCTTTGCTTGGGCTAGTGCCTATACATTATCTTGCTATAAGGCCTTTTCTACTTTTCTCAATTAACCTTGCAAAATACTTTCATTTTCTACCATTTATTTTTCCATTTTCTCTGTCTTATTTACAAATCGCTACAATTATTTTTCTTTTCTTTTTAACTTCTCTTCAAGAAACTATATTCTTCTTTTCTCTTCCTCTAATTCTACTTGTATTCTTGACATTTCCATTTCCCTTGCTATCTCTTCTTCTTCCTCCATTTCCTCTCCTTCCTATAGTTGAGGATATTTTTCTTGTTCATCCATGGGCTTTGTACCCTTCCTTCTTTAAAAAACCAACAAATGTGGAGAAGAAGATTCACCCTCCTAATCTTTAAATTCATTAGAAGCTTCTTTTCATTCCATTTGATTACCAAACCCTACAACAGAGCTATCTTCTTTTGACATGTGAGGATATTGTTTTTCACATGGTGAGCTGTGGGATGCTATAATAGGGGTTCGAGACAGAATTAGGGCTTTAAGAGGACTAACGACTTATTCAAGAGAACACATAGGGGTTTTGACTTCTTCATAGATTCCCAAAGTGTCCTAATGAGTTTCAGGGGTTTGCTCTGGCAAATCATTAGGAGTTGGAACATGGACATGAAAAAAACTAGGGTTTTCTTGTTGCAACTCTCGCTTTCCCCTTTTAAAAGTACTATAGGTTACCCTAAAAATTTCCTATAGATTCCTCTTTTTATTTTTCTATCTTTTTCAAAAGATTATCCTTTTTCCCTTTTTGCTGCAAGTCCCTTCTTGGATTTATTTTCACGTTTGACAATGGGGGTTGAAAAAAATTCCAGCCACCCTTCCCTACCAGATTCTTTTCTTATAAAATGGTGCTTAATTATCAAATGTATCAAACTATGATATCTAATGGATGATACATCCCTAGATTTTATTCTAGATATCATATAAGAAATTTGGGAAAATATAAAGGTAGGTAGGTTAATTTTTGAAAAAGGTTTGGTATTACCATACCTCAAATGCATTAGCATCCACATTATTGGCCCTAAGATTGTGCCATATTGTCCTTCATAGGTGAAGAACTTCATTAACCACATTATATCTATTTTCCATGGCTCCTTCAAGTTGTTGTGAGTAATTCTCCTCTGACTTCCCTTATGCTACTGAATTTCAGGTCACCTTCCAGGTTCTTCATGAAATGCTGAAACCAATTCTTCAAAACT